>ML816052.1:145310-161077 GCA_009831015.1 Picea engelmannii | reverse complement strand
ATTGTAACACAGTCCGACATAGTCCATCAATTCAGTTACTGTATTGTATTTTACAATTATTCCATCCATGGAAAATAGCCCCAAGCCATGCAGGGAGGATGGTGCAATGCGATATGTCCTATTGTTGACAATGAAGTCAACATATATAGGAGGTAGTTCTTAGGTACCCATTGTTTCACCAGATTCTTATACCTGAGTGGCACCTCTATGTCTCATATTCTCTCATCATCATAAGAGCATGATCCTCCTTCGGCAATAAAATATTTCATGAGTCTATAAAATTTTCTTCTGACTTTTTCACCTCTGGTCCTTGTTTTCTTATCATATCTACTAGATGCAGTCGCATTTCCCTCTATTTTTCCTAAGCTTTCCTCACTCGACAAAGAAATATCTGACAGGTACCTATTTGGTTGTACCTTCAGTTGCATGTGCACATGTTGTTAGTGAGTAGTCCATCATCATCCTAGTTCCAATTTATGGACTTTTTTTTCTATATTCAAAGTTCTAAATTAAAATTTTATATCTTTAGTTTTGGATGCACAATTAGACTAGGGTGAAATTACCAATATTAGTGGTCAACCACCTAATTTAATGTGTTATCCCTCTTGATTTTGGACATATTAAGGACATATTAATGTGATAACAGTGAGGACATGATAAGTGTAATACATGGATGATTTTAGGGGATAAATTTCGATCATGGGCTAATTTTTCATGTTTTTTCCAAAAACGAGATTCGCTATTTTAAAAATGATTCGCCCAAATTTTATAGGATAAAATTATTTTACCTTAAAAATAGCCAAAATTTCATAAAAAATATAAAAAATACTTAGAAATTTGAATATTTTTACAAACATATCACCAAATATTTATAGTTGACATATGAAGCATTAGTAAGATTCGCCAAGGTTTCTACATTTTTAAATAAATATTCATCCTTAAAATCATCCCTGAAGTTTATCATATGGATATAAGAAAAAAATAGTAGTAAGGTTGTTGTTTGTTGGATTTGTGCAAATTATAATTATTATAAGAAATGTCCATTGAATATGAGGGTCAATGCTATGGAGTAAGAAATCCAACCATCAGTTGGTGTGTTGCAAATATTGGGTGCTTTAGTTGGCAATATGTCTAAGAGAAGCCAAGAGTAGAACTATACAAATATTAGTTTTGTTCAAGACAAGAGTAGAACTATACAAATATTAGTTTTTTTCAAGCCAAGAGTAGAACTATACAAATATTAGTTTTGTTCAATCCAAGTTGAAGAATAAGTTATTTATGGTGATGGTTAACAATAGTGCAACCCACATTTTTATGTAGGAAGTAGTGGTTGTTAAACTCAATGTGCAGTTGAAATTGGTGCAGTCTTTGAAATTGGTGCAATTGACTTGCAACTAGGCATAAAATGAAAACCGAGACTCGTATTGAGGAATCATTGTCTCTGTTGGATTCCTGGCATAGGATGTTAACTAGAGCACCCCTCACTCCTGGTTCCAACCCCTCAGAAGTTGTTTTTTTCATCGATTTTGATAACTAGTGCTTTGCTTAGTAAGAAGCAATGCAACATTTGGATTTAGGACTCCAATTTACGAAACCATGCCTCGGGAGTGGATGGACAAAGTGGTCACCTAGTCCATGACTAAATAAGCATGCAACATCTCATGGAACTCAAAAATGTTTCTTCGTTAGGCTTTTATGCCCCGAGGAGGAATTGCCAAGATTCCCCAAAATGGTTTGGGTTGCGACTTGCAACTGGGCATAAAAAAAAAAATTGAGACTTGGATTGACGAACCATTGTCTTTGTTGGATTCCTAGCATAGGATTTTAGCTAGAGCACCTCTCACTCACGGGTGCCATGCCTTAGAATTTGCTTTAATCATTGATTTCGAGAACTTGTTTTTTGCTCAGTTTGAAGCAATGCAACATTTGGATTAAGGGGCCAATTTAAGAAACCATGCCTCGGGAGTGGATGGATAATTTGGTCACCTAGTCCATGCCTAAACAAGCTTGCAGCATCTCATGGAACTCAAAAATGTTGCTTTGTTAGTCTTTTATGCCCTAAGCGGGAATTGGCCAAGAGTCCCCAAAACAGTTTGGCATGCGACTTGTAACTAGGCATAAAACGAAAACCGAGACTCATATTGAGGAACCATCATCTCTTTTGGATTCCTGGCATAGGATTTTAGCTAGATCACCCCTCACTCCTAGTTCCAACCCCTCAGAAGTTGTTTTAATCATTGATTTCGAGAACTAGTGTTTTACTCAATTTGAAGCAATGCAACATTTGGATTAAGGGGCCAATTTACGAAACCATGCCTCGGGAGTGGATCAACAATTTGGTCACCTATTCCATGCCTAAACAAGCTTACAACATCTCACAGAACTCAAAAATGTTGCTCCATTAGTCTTTTATGCCTTGAGTGGGAATTGGCCAAGAGTCCCAGAAATGGTTTGGGATGCGACTTGCAACTGGGCATAAAATGAAAACTGAGGCTCGGATTGAGGAGACGTCATCTCTGTTGGATTCTTGGCATAGTATTTTATCTAGAGCATCCCTCACTCTTGGTTCCAACCCCTCGGAAGATGTTTTTTTCATCGATTTCGATAACTAGTGCTTTTCTCAGTAAGAAGCAATGCAACATTTGGATTTAGGGGTCCAATTTACAAAACCATGCCTTGGGAGCGGATGGACAATGTGGTTACCTAGTCCATGCCTAAACAAGTTTGCAACATCTCACGGAACTCAAAAATGTTTCTTTGTTAGTATTTTATACCCTGAGCGGGAATTGGCCAAGAGTCCTCGAAATGATTTGGGATGCGACTTGCAACTGGGCATAAAATGAATACCGAGACTCAGATTGAGGAACCATCATCTTTGTTGGATTCCTGGCACAGGATTTTAGCTAGAGAACTCCTCACTCCTGGTTCCAACCTCTCAGAAGTTGTTTTTTTCATCGATTTTGATAACTAGTGCTTTGCTCAATAAGAAGAAATGCAACATTTGGATTTAGGGGTCCTATTTATGAAACCATGCCTCAGGAGTGGATGGATAATGTGGTCACTTATTCCATGGCTAAACAAGCATGCAACATCTCATGGAACTCAAAAATGTTTCTCAGTTAGGCTTTTATGCCCCGAGAAGGAATTTCCAAGAGTCCCCGAAATGGTTTGGGATGCGACTTGCAACTAGGCATAAAACGAAAATTGATATTCAGATTGAGGAACTGTCATCTTTGTTGGATTTCTGGAATATGATTTTAACTAGAGAACCCCTCACTCAAGGGTTCCATGCATCAGAAGTTGCTTTAATCATTGATTTCGAGAACTAGTGTTTTTCTCAGTTTGAAGCAATGCAACATTTGGATTAAGGGGACAATTCATGAAACCATGCCTCGGAAGTGGATGGATAATTTGGTCACCTAGTCCATGCCTAAACAGGCTTTCAGCATCTCATGAAACTCAAAAAAAATTCTCCATTAGTCTTTTAGGCCCTGAGCAGGAATTGGCCAAGAGTCCCCGAAATGGTTTGGCATGTGACTTGCAACTGGGCATAAAATGAAAACTGAGACTCAGATTGAGGAACCGTCGTCTCTGTTGGGTTCTTGGCATAGGATTTTATCTAGAGCACCCCTCACTCCCGGTTCCAACCCCTCGAAAGTTGCTTTAATCATTGATTTCGAGAACTAGTGTTTTGCTCAGTTTGAAGTAATGCAACATTTGGATTAAGGGGCCAATTTACAAAACCATGCCTCGGGAGAGGATCAATAATTTGGTCACCTAGTCCATGCCTAAACAAGCTTACATCATCTCACATAACTCAAAAATGTTGCTCCGTTAGTATTTTATGCCTTGAGAAGGAATTGGCCAAGAGTCCCCGAAATGGTTTGGGATGTGACTTGCAAGTGGGCATAAAACAAAAACCAAGACTCAGATTGAGGAATCATCGTCTCTGTTAGATTCCTGGCATAGGATTTTAGCAAGATCACCCCTCACTCCTGGTTCCAACCCCTCGGAAGTTGTTTTTTTCATCGATTTCGATAACTAGTGCTTTGCTCAGTAAGAAGCAATGCAACATTTGGATTAAGGGGTCCAATTTACGAAACCATGCCTCGGGAGCGGATGGACAACGTGGTCACCTAGTCCATGCCTAAAAAAGCTTGCAACATCTCACGAAACTAAAAAATGTTGCTCCGTTAGTCTTTTATTCCGTGAGCGAGAATTGGCCAAGAGTCCCTGAAATGGTTTGGGATGTGAATTGCAACTGGGAATAAAACAAAAAATTGAGACTCGGATTGAGGAACAATCAACTCTTATGCCATGCCTCAGAAGTTGCTTTAATCATTGATTTTGAGAACTAGTGCTTTTCTCAGTAAGAAGCAATGCAACATTTGGATTTAGGGGTCCAATTTACAAAACCATACCTCGGGAGCAGATGGATAATTTGGTCACCTATTCCATGCCTAAAAAATCTTGTGGCATCTCACGGAACTAAAAAATGTTGCTTCGTTAGTCTTTTATGCCATGAGCGGGAATTGGCCAAGAGTCCCCGAAATGGTTTGGCATGTGACTTGTAACTAGGCATAAAATGAAAACCGAGACTCGGATTGAGGAACCGTCATCTTTGTTGGATTCTCAGCATAGGATTTTAGCTAGAGAACCCCTCACTCCCGATTCCAACCCCTCAAAAGTTGTTTTTTTCATCAATTTCGATAACTAGTGCTTTACTTAGTAAGAAGCAATGAAAAATTTGGATTTAGGGGTCCTATTTACGAAACCATGCCTCGGGAGCGAATGGACAATGTGTTCACCTAGTCCATGGATAAATAAGTATGCAAAATCTCATGGAACTCAAAAATGCTGCTCTGTTAGGATTTTATGCCCTGAGGAGGAATTTCCAAGAGTCCCCGAAATGATTTGGGATGCGACTTGCAACTGGGCATGAAAAGAAAATAGAGACTCAGATTGAGGAACCGTCATCTTTGTTAGATTCCTGGCATAGGATTTTAGCTAGAGCACCCCTCACCCATGGGTTTCATGCCTCAGAAGTTGCTTTAATCATTGATTTCGAGAACTAATGTTTTGCTTAGTTTGAAGCAATGCAGCATTTGGATTAAGGGGCCAAATTATGAAACCATGCCTCGGAAGAGGATGGATAATTTGGTCACCTAGTTCATGCCTAAACAAGCTTGCAACATCTCACGGAACTAAAAAATGTTGCTCCGTTAGTCTTTTATGCCCTGAGCGAGAATTGGCCAAGAGTCCCCGAAATGGTTTGGCATGCGACTAGCAACTGGGCGTAAAACGAAAACCAAGACTCAAATTGAGGAACCATCATCTCTGTTGGATTTATGGCATAGTAGTTTAGCTAGAGCATCCCTCACTCTCGGTTCCAACCCCTCAGAAGTTGTTGTTTTCATCGATTTTGATAACTAGTGCTTTGCTCAGTAAGAAGCAATGCAACATTTGGATTTAGGAGTCTTATTTATGAAATGATGCCTCAAGAGCAGATGGATAATGTGGTCACCTAGTCCATGGCTAAAAAAATATGCAACATCTCATGGAACTCAAAAATGTTGCTCTGTTAGGCTTTTATGCCCCGAGGAAGAATTGACAGGAGTCCCCAAAACGGTTTGGGATGTGACTTGCAACTGGGTATAAAAAAAAAACCGAGATTCAGATTGAGGAACCGTCTTCTTTGTTGGATTCCTAGCATAGGATTTTATCTAGAGAACCCCTCACTCCCAGTTCCAACCCCTCAGCAGGTTTTTTTTTCATCGATTTCGATAACTAGTGCTTTTCTCAGTAAGAAGCAATGCAACATTTGGATTTAGGGGTCCAATTTATGAAACCATGATTCGGGAGAGGATGGACAATGTGGTCACCTAGTCCATGCCTAAACAAGCATGTAGCATCTCATGGAACTCAAAAATGCTGCTCAGTTAGGCTTTTATGCCCTAAGTGGGAATTGGCCACGAGTCCTCGAAATGGTTTGGGATGCGACTTGCAACTAGACATAAAACGAAAATCGAGACTCGAATTGAGGAACCATCGAGTTCGATGGATTCATGGGATAGGATTTCACCTAGAGCACCCGTCAGTCCCGGGTTCCATGCCTCGGAAGTTGCTTTACTCATTGATGTCGAGAAATAGTGTTTTGCTCAGTTTGAAGCAAACCAACATTTGGATTAAGGGGTCCAATTTATGAAACCATGCCTCGAGAGCAGATGAAAAATATATTCACCTAGTCCATGCCTAAACAATCTTGCAACATCTCACGGAACTCAAAAATGTTGCTCCGTTAGGTTTTTATGCCCTGAGGAGGAATTGGCCAAGAGTCCCTGAAATGGTTTGGGATGCGACTTGTAACTAGGCATAAAATGAAAATCGAGACTCAGATTGATGAACCATCGACTTATATGGATTACTGGGATAGGATTTCAGCTAGACCACCCCTCACTCCCGGGTTCCATGCCTCGGAAGTTGCTTTACTCATTGATTTTCGAGAACTAGTGTTTTTCTCAGTTTGAAGCAATGCATCATTTGGATTAAGGGGTCCAATTTACGAAACCATGCCTCAGGAGAGGATGCATAATTTTGTCACCTAGTCCATGCCTAAACAAGCTTGCAGCATCCCACAAAACTAAAAAATGTTGCTCCGTTAGTCTTTTATGCCCTGAGCGGGAATTGGCCAAGAGTCCCCGAAATGGTTTGGGATGCGACTTGCAACTGGGCATAAAACGAAAATTGAGACTCATATTGAGGAACCGTCATCTCTTTTTGGATTCCTAGCATAGGATTTTAGCTAGAGCACCCCTCACTCCCGGTTCCAACCCCTCGAAAGTTGTTTTTTTCATCGATTTAGATAACTAGTGCTTTGCTCAGTAAGAAGCAATGCAACATTTGGATTTAGGAATCCTATTTACGAAACCATGCCTCGGGAGAGGATGGAAAATGTGGTCACCTAGTCCATGGCTAAAAAAACATGCAACATCTCATGGAACTCAAAAATGCTACTTCGTTAGGCTTTTATGCCACGAGGAGGAATTGTTAAGAGTCCTCGAAATGGTTTGGGATGCGACTTGCAATTGGGCATAAAAAGAAAACCAAGACTCGGATTGAGAAACTATCATATTTTTTGGATTCCTAGCATAGGATTTTAGCTAGAGCACCCCTCACTCATGGGTGCCATGCCTCATAAGTTGCTTTAATCATTGATTTCAAGAACTAGTGTTTTGCTCAGTTTGAAGCAATGAAACATTTGGATTAAGGGGCCAATTTATGAAACCATGCCTTGAGAGTGGATGGATAACTTAGTCACCTAGTCCATGCCTAAACAATCTTGCAGCATCTCACGGAACTCAAAAATGTTTCTCCGTTAGTCTTTTATGCCCTGAGCGGGAATTGTCCAAGAGTCCCCAAAATGGTTTGGCATGCGACTTGAAACTGGGCATAAAACAAAAACCGAGACTCGGATTGAGGAACCATCATCTCTGTTGGATTCCTGGCATAGGATTTTAGCTAGAGCACCCCTCACTCTCGGTTCCAACCCCTCGAAAGTTTCTTTAATCATTGATTTCGAGAACTAGTGTTTTGCTCAGTTTGAAGAAATGTAGCATTTTGATTAAGGGGTCCAATTTACGAAACCATGCCTCGGGAGCAGATGGATAATTTGGTCACCTATTCCATGCCTAAAAAATCTTGTAGCATCTCACGGAACTCAAAAATGTTTCTCTGTTAGTTTTTTATGCCTTGAGCGGGAATTGGCCAAGAGTCCCCGAAATGGTTTGGGATGCGACTTGCAACTGGGCATAAAATGAAAACCGAGACTCAGATTGAGGAACCGTCATCTCTGTTGGATTCTTGGCATAGGATTTTAGCTATGTCACCCCTCACTCCCTGTTCCAACCCCTCAGAAGTTTTTTTTTCTTTGATTTCAATAACTAGTGCTTTGCTCAGTAAGAAACAATGCAACATTTGGATTTAGGGGTCCAATTTACAAAACCATGCCTCAGGGCCGGATGGACAATGTGGTCACCTATTCCATGACTAAACAAGCATGCATCATCTCATGGAACTCAAAAATGTTGCTCCGCTAGGTTTTTATGCTCTGGGAAGCAATTGGCCAAGAGTCCTCAAAATGGTTTGGGATGCGACTTGAAACTGGGCATAAAATGAAAACCGAGACTCGGATTCAGGAATTGTCGACTTTGATGGATTACTAGGATAGGATTTCAGCTATACCATCCTTCACTCCCAGGTGCCATGCCTCAGAAGTTTCTTTACTCATTGATTTCAAGAACTAGTGTTTTTCTCAGTTTGAAGCAATGCAACATTTGGATTAAGGGGTCCAATTTACGAAACCATGCCTTGAGAGTAGACGGATAATTTGGTAACCTAGTCCATGCCTAAAAAATCTTGCAACATCTCACGGAACTCAAAAATGTTGCTACGTTAGTCTTTTATGCCCTGAGGAGGAATTGGCCAAGAGTCCCCAAAATGGTTTGGGATGCGTCTTGTAACTGGGCATAAAATGAATATCGAGACTCGGATTGAGGAACTGTCGTCTCTTTTGGATTCCTGGCATAGGATTTTAGCTATAGCAGCCATCACTTCCAGTTCCAAACCCTCGAAAGTTTTCTTTTTCATCGATTTCGATAACCAGTGCTTTTCTCAGTAAGAAACAATGCAACATTTGGATTTAGGGGTCCAATTTATGAAACCATGCATCGGGAGCGGATGGACACTGTGGTCACCTAGTCCATGGCTAAAAAAGCATGTAGAATCTCAAGGAACTCAAAAATGATGCTCTGTTAGGCTTTTATGCCCCGAGGAGGAATTGCCAAATGTCCCCAAAATGGTTTGGGATGCGACTTGCAACTGGGCATAAAACAAACCGAGACTCGGATTGAGGAACCGCCGTCTTTGTTGGATTCCTGGCATACGATTTTAGCTAGAGCACCCCTCACTCCTAGTTCATTCTCAGTTCATGATTGGATTCTAGTTTCCCTAAACGTTAGTTTTGAGGGTGCATGTATCACTGTCCAAGAGGTTGGGAGAATGTTGGGAGAAAGAAGAGGAACCTCACTTATTTTCAAGAAAAGGGACACAACACTCCCTATTGTAGGGGAAGGCTAGCATAAGAAGTATCATTTACCAGATAGAGGGGGGATAAAAGTAGTCTTTGACCACTTCCAGAATGGGATCATCCTTTTTAAGCAGGACAAGGACTAAAATATCTTCAAGGGAATTTTATATATTTCCATCAAGGACATGGCCAATTATGATGTGGACAATTTTGCATGGAGGCATTTCTTCCAGACCTCTTCATGAAAGATTGTGAATCTATGGTGCATGTACAAATATTTGATATCTGGGTTTATGATAATATTTTGAATTTTCCAATAACATTCTCCATTGACCTTATGTAAACCATTCCATTTGGTGTTTTTTTCACTAAGTGTAAAGATCAATGTTGGAGAATTATAAGACGTAAGTTAGGTATGAGCTATTTGTTACCTCTTTATTACCTTTTATTTTAATGGTATCCATATTTTTTATTGATCAACTGAGGAATTAACCTGAAACTGATGCCATTAGACACAAACTCAATCCTAAGGACAACTAAAGAGAAAAAACAACACACACTAATTAATCTAGGAGTCAAGCATGCAAACAAACCTTCTCAGAAAGAAGTGCTAGTTGGTGATGGAATCCAACATCGCAGAATCGATGCATGAAGGAGCTAAGTTTCGGTGGGTGGGAAAGTTACGTTGACAACCTGCTTAACGAACTAACTCCCTAGTGCAATTTACCTCACCAAGCAGTGGGAAACCCTCCAAGGAGTCTGAGTGAGTCTAGCCAACGTCGATCCCAAGTACAACACCACCTTCCCTATGTTGTCACCTTGTGTAGGAAGTCTAAAAAATTATGGCCTCTATGGTACCACCTACTATACCAAAGAAAAGGGGGGACAATCGATTTTCGACACCAAGACCAACAAAGAAGGGTTGATTACTCTGAGGGACACATTGCGACCTCGTGATTTACCCTTGTGTTAGAAGGTCTTCCCAAAGTCATTGATATAGTAACTGGATTTCACTCCCTAACTCAAGGCTTTATGTTTGTTTAGCATCTTTGGAAAGTTATTCTCACAATCCTATTCCAAATATCTACACCTAAGCTAAGATGGGTTTGAAGAGCCCTAGAAAAATTTCTAGATAAATTTTAATTAGCGCTTGATTTTAGGTTGTTGTTACTCAAAGGAGTGGTCATGAAACTGATGGCGTTTTGACTCGACTCTTTAAACCATGCAAGAGGAAAATGAAATGAAAGAATTTCAACTTCGATGAAAATCAGCTATGGGAAGGAGCAAGAGGTTTTAAGAAAACAAATAATTTCTTGATAGATTACTATGTGTGTAGTACTGCTAGGAAATAAATAGAGGCACAAAATAAATATCCATATCCATGTCACAGATAAAAATGCCACATGAAAAAAATAGAGGTGCAACCATCGAAGAGGCCACAAAAAATTACTTGTCAACAAAAGGGTCACAAGGTGGTGAGCTACATGATCTCAATGGGACAAGGTAGGCATACCCATACTCATTGAGATAACTCATGATATAAATAGTGAGACAATGAATAAGTCTCGAATACAACATCGTGCAAGAAACCATGGCCATAATATATTAATATGACATAATCAATCTCATATACATATATATGGGTGTTAAAATTTGAAGTACATCCCAACTGTGACTAAACTAAGTACATAAGAAATGATGCACCCATGTTGAAGGAAGGGGGTGGAAGAGACTTGAGAAGGCCTAATAAACAAGAATGGGGCTTCAAACCCCCACATGTATATTCTATCAAAATATGTGAACTGCAACTATCTATAAGTTTTGGTGCATATGAAAATGCACTTGATTACTTCAACACACTTGCTTTAGTGTCATTTTTACCTTGAATGCATTATTTTCTTTAGTGCTTTCATACACACAGGAAATTAAAAAAACACTGCCTTATTTTCTTTAGTTCTTTCTTCCATAGATGATTCATTTGTCCTTAGATTTCAAAGTTCTTATTCTTCCACAGTTAAGTAAAAAATGAGCCTTTGGTAGTTTGGCTGAACCTAGCTCATGTGGAATTCTGCTTTTGAAACTAAGCATGGTTACCTTTGTTCATTGTTTTTTAGGTTATTGTGATCTCCTTTACTACTTGGCTAGCATTGTTTGTAGTAGGCAAGATTGGTTCATACCCAAAGTTTTGGATCCCTTCTTCCATGGATGAGTTTGAGCTTGCTCTTCAGTTTGGCATATATGTCATGGTTATAGCTTGTCCCTGTTCTTTGGGCCTTGCAACACCCACTACAGTCATGGTGGGCACTGGATTAGGTGCCACACAAGGTGTTCTCATCAAAGGGGGGGAGGCACTTGAGAGTGCACATAAAGTAAGTAATATATTGTCAAAAGACCTTTTCGTTGTTTGAATATGAACTAGGTCTCTAGAGTTAGAGAAGTACTTCTCCGAGTCTAGTTATGTTCATATTTTAAAATAAAAGGTTCATTGATGAATGGAGATTTTTTTGTCCACAGGTGGACTGCATTATATTTGATAAGACAGGGACACTCACTATTGGAAAACCTATTGTTATAAACACTAAGCTTATGAAAAACATGGTCCTGCATGACTTCTATGAAATTGTTGTTGCAACAGAGGTAGGTCCTGCAACTTTATTTTTGATTACCTGATTTGTTTAAGTTGGGATCAGTTAATTCTTGGGTGGCCTATGTGATTGATGTCATTATTGTTATTGGTCTTGTAGTGGTAGTATAGGGGTTGTTTGGATGCACATTGATGCATTCCTGTATAGCCAACTATTACAAACATAATACTAATTGATCTTTACCTAAATTTATCTTCACAATCATTCTGCAGTTTTGGTTATGTTCACAGTTAAAGGATTATATGTCTCATTATATAACTTGAATATTGGGTTATTCTCTAGGAACACAGTGAGCATACTTTGGCAATGGTTGTGGTTGAGTATGCCAAAAGTTTGAGAGGAGGAAATTTAGAGGAAAGAAGGTTGCCCGAGGCACATGATTTTGTGTCTATAACTGGCCACGATGTTAAGGCTAGAGTGCACAACAAGAATATTCTTGTAGGCAATGTTCTTTACAAAGAAAAAAATGAGAGCTAGGGAACCTCTGTCACCAATATCTCTACCACCAATTTTGTATATAAATCACTTACCGATGATTTTGGCGGCATTTCTTGAGCTAGGGCACCTCTGTCACTCAAACTAGGGCTCCTATGTCTCCACTGTAGCAGCTCTAGATCTCCTTTGTATCCAATGTAGAATCTTTGGCTCTACTCGATCTGGATATAATGTGGTGAGGTGAGAATATAGGGCTCCATTATCGGCTTCAGTTTTTCTCTACAAAGAATGTGGTGAGGTGATCATATATGTAAGGTTGTGAGTGGGAGGTGAGGCTACGAGTGGGAGGTAAGGCTGCGAGAAGGAGGTGAGGCTACGAGAAGGAGGTCAGGTTGTGAGCAGGAGGTGAGGCTGTGAGCAGGAGGTGAGGTTGCAAGAAGGAGGTGAGGCTTCGAGCGGGAGAGTTAACAATGGATTGTTTTTTTTTTAATTTTGGATATATGCGAGCGCAAGAGTTAACAATGGTTTGGATTTTTAAATTTTTGGATATATATTATATATAATATATAAATTATAATATATAATATAACAATGTAATTAATGCTAGTTATAAAACTACATAATTATACATCCTAGGCTCATCAACTCTTCCCATCACTACATCCTAGGCTCTTAGGTCCTTCCCGATCAAACTAAATGGTGTGATATAAGCATTGATATTCTCTCAAATAATAAAAAAGTATACCTAAGCCAATTTTAACCCCACTTTGTCATCAAAAAATCGTCAAATTCCTCCTTAGAATAATTAGTAACATTTGGGGCCATCCAAAATGTGTTCCCTATAAAACTCTCTCCCCCATCAGCATATGGCCACCCAAGAAAACATGTGGGCCATAAGATCCCAATATTTTCACTACCATGGTCACCATATCTCACATCTCCTTAGACTAGATCACAACAATAGGGATGGCACCATCAACCTTCTTCATCCCTCACTCACAACATGAGCCTTGATCAATTCTTGCAAGGTCCTACCCCCTCCTAGTTGGGGCCAACTAAACCAATCATGAAATAGATGTCCAGTAATGCCAACTCTAGACATTTTCCCTCAATCTCAAAACACTCCCCATCAATATACCAAAATCTAGCGATCCTCCTTCATAACACCTCATTAGCACACATAAAAGGGTTTTGAAGTAGTTTGAATAACCCATACCATGCAAGATGACTCCCCACTTCTGGTTTCCCGACCACATTATTCCATAAATCCTTAAAATCTCTCTCCCTCTAGTGAATATGCTCATTTACCAATCAAAATCAAAGGGAAAAACCACCATCAGTACTACACATATAATAGTTTATTTCTTGTGCCATCTACACATAATTTTTCCTCATAAGTGTGCACATTGCACAATTTTCAATCCAACAATTGCACAGTGTCCTTGCATGGGGATATTTACCTTCACACTACATAATGCACACCTATATCTTGAATATTTTCAGGTCATGTCACTATTTGCATAGTAACTTCATGTAGTAAGCTAGTTGACCCCTTGTGGGACACAGGAAACTAAAGATGGAATAGTTTTGCACCTGCTTTGTTTTTTCCTCTAACCCTATATGAACTTACATAAACCTTAATGGCATTTTATAAGGGTCATACAAGCCTAAATATAGGAAAATTAATGGATAAAACTAAAGAGGAGGTCAAGACCCTCTTACCTGGTGATCACTAAATTGAATTCTAAAAGTCGAGTTGGATTTGTTGGTTTTTTCTAAGGACTCACAAGTGATTTGTATCAAATGGGTATATGATAGGGTGTGATTCATCACATGTCGTTGTCCATTCACTAGGCAAGGAGAGTCATCATTGATCCTTGACTTGGTAGTTTCTCACATGCTCAATGCCAACTCATCATCACAGGATTGAAATTCATACACATTGATGGTTCATGTGTCCTAGTTCTACTTGAATACCATTGAACTTTGTTGATCCTATGATCCTATATCGATCCTCTGTGTCCCATGATCATATATTGAACTTTGTTATGCAGTAGAGTCTTGATCATGAGATTCCTACTATTCGAGCGCACAATACAAATGTCATTGATATAAATCACTCACAAACTATTTCATAGATAACAAAGGAACATACAAAAAAAATCAATCAATCTATCATGATTGGAAGATCGACAAGGGCTTCTTGAAGGTGAAAGAATTTGAAATCACAACATTGTCACGTTCATGAGGTAAGAAAAGGAGCCTTGTGGTTACCAATTCAAACCTCAATTCAAAATACAAATCAGAACCACCAAGTAATAAGCATTTAAACATAACTCATGCAATAGGGTTAACGAAATAAATCAATTAAAAATATCTATGGATTATTATGCATTTATCTCCTAAACATTGTAGCTTTCACTACTTCATGCATATGATTAACATGCCATTAAAAAACAACATTCATAAACCATCCATAATACACATTAAAAAAAAATCTAACCATTAAAACATTCATAAACCATCCATAATACACATTAAAGAAAAATCTAAGCATTAAAACATCATAATATGATCCTCTAGAAAAAGTCTAAATAGGAGGATCCTTCAAAACATTGAACTTAAAGCGAAGCTCACACAACCACAGAGTTATGCATATTCACATAAAAACACAACATCAATTATTAACACAAACACATTCAAATTATTTAATAATTTTTTTAAAAAGTGCCCTTAAAGTGAAGAGTGTAGTCATTAGTGTAACTTGAGAATGAGAAAATATCCATACACCTAAAGCACTACTGAGAAGAGACATTTGACATTTGAACCCTTGGAATATATTCTACATTCATCACTCGTGATGCAAATATTCAATGACCAAAATGGTAAGGAGATATGTTTAAGTGTAAACTTTATGTCTTACAACGCAATTTTCTTAGTTTTTAGTTAGATACTCAAATTTAATTTTATCATTATAAATTATTGGTTTTAAAAAAAAAATGGTTTTAATGTGAGAAAGTATTGCTCTTAAAAAAAAATGGTTTATGGTTATTACACATTTATAAAAGGTTGTGGTTTATATGTAGTAGTGTGTATTTATAAAAGGTTGTGGCTTATATGTAGTAGTGTGCATGTGAGGGTAACACATGTCATTTTGTTTCTTTATCCAAGTTGAGTGTTTTTTATATTGGTTTTATTGAGGCTCATTGTTGCTTCAAGGTATTTCCCAATATCAATTATTCAACTTGAATTCAACACCCTGTTTTGTTTATTTGATTTTGTTGTTGTTATTACTTTTAAGATGTTTGTAGGAATTATTGTCGTTAGTAACAATTTTCATGAGTTTTAGTGATTTTTTCTATTTTTATTAAAAATAAAAATTTATTTGTCAAGATTCTATGTTATTTAGAATTTAGAATTTCTTTTTAAAATAATCTTATTAATGAATTGAACCAACCTAATATTTTAATGGCCATTAGTGAATTGAAATTGACCACAATTCAAGAGAACAACCACTTTGATACCATCTGAAGTGAAACTAGTAGTTCACTTCATAAAATAATTATTCATGAATATAAAACCCTAGCATTGTTTATAATATA
>ML816052.1:103266-122321 GCA_009831015.1 Picea engelmannii | reverse complement strand
GTATCAAAGCGAAGTTTAGAATATCTAAGAAAGAGAACTGAGTGATATTAAGGCTCATAAAATATGATAGAGAAATCATAAGTGAAGAGTTGGTGGAAATGGTGAAAAGAGGAGGAAGCAATTTTTTGAATAGATAGTTACATGCATTGAGAAGAAGAATATATGACTTGGACAAGATGTAATAAGATAGAGAAGCCAAATAAAATGACCTCTAAACCAGAAGAAGAAGAAAGTGAAGTCGAAGAGGATATGTCGCAATACAATGAATAATATTTCTAAGGAACAAAGGGAAATAAAAGGTCAAGGTTTCATATTACGATGGAATTATGAATTCAAAAACATTAATATAGTGTCTAAGCAAGATGAAGTGGCACCTCAAATTAAAATCATAAAATATTTGCAAATGAAAAAAATAATGTATACAAAGTTAATGGGTCATGCTACAATATAGTGTCATTTTATGTATCACAAGTGAATTCGAATGGCTAAAGAAAATATTCAAAGCTAGACTTAGATGGTTATAAATATTTGAGAAAACATATTTCTTGTAGATTACAAATTAATTGTGTACAAGTAGTTGTGGAATTTGAGATAGAATGATCAAAGTGTATAGGAGTGCAAAAGAGAAATTTTCAGAATTTCCATATGCATTGGACACGAAGAGGACTAATAATGGTGAGTTTCAAGGTATTCAAATGGTTTGGAGTTTGTTATTAAATATGAAATAAGTTTGCATAAAATGCACTATATCAAAGAAACATAGTAGTGAGCATTAAAGGCAAACGAAAATTTAGCACAGATGGATATTACAAACAATTTTGGCAAAACAAGAGGTAGTCATGGTGATAGAGAAGACCCTTAAGCCTAAGGGAACACCTAGGTGACTGAGTATTTGCTATATTTCCTAGTTATTCAAATCTCTTTGAAGTGCGAGATGAGAGGTCAAAGGAATCATGTTGTGCAAAAAATAACACACTTAAAGAAAAATGTGTCTAAATTAAAATTGTGTGCTTGGGTGGTGCAACAAATGGTTTATAAGTGTGTTTCAATTAATCACCAAAATTGTAAAGATTTGATGTAAAATTTTACACACTATGGTTTTGAAAAAAGAAAAACACTACTCTAAGACTCCAATGACCTTCTTCTCAAGTTGTGTAAAGTAATTAGGATGTCCAATCACCCTCGATAAATGGTTATGAATTCCATCAAAGGGAAGAGTGAAGGTATGATAGAGAAAATTGTAGTGAGGGGCTCTTGGGGCAATTCCAAGGGGTCGAAAACTATCTATCTCAGGTGCTTCCTTAATCCCACAAAAGCCACCCAGTAGAAATCCTATGGCTTAATCACTAAGACACCTCTTAACAAAATGTGTACGAGAAGTTATTGGATTCCAATAGTCAAGGGGTAACAATGTATTTTAAAATATTTAAGTGATTCCATTAAAATCCCAATCCCGACCTAAGCATTAACATTATAAAGAGAGTGCATCCATCGTACTAGTGCAACACACTCGATAGAAAGGATTTTAAAGCTCCATATAAACAACAACTACGTCTTAATGAAAATGACTATGGAGAATTGTTTGGATGTATATTCTCATAATCCTAACCTAACTAAAAGATTATTTTGGTCCTTAAGTGAGGAATTTAATTGATTAAAATTAAATTATTGATTTTAGGTGGTTGAGCTTGCAGTCATGAACCAAGCATAAATGATTAAGGTGGGAAGAGTGTGTGCATAAGTGGTGTGAACAAATTGAAATTGAATGTTGAAAAGGATTAAATATTGTTGAAAAGGAAATGCCAAAGGAAATTGTGAAGAAGGAATCAAGGAGGGATGTAGCTATTTTAGGAATCATTATTTTTATCATATTACAATTTTAAAATAAAATTTCATAAAGCATATGCACGGAACACATTTTGGTCCAAACAAGATCCACTCCTTAAACTTCATGTTATGTTTTGCAACAGAAAATTTACAACCTTGTAGCTTACATTTCACACACAAACCTCAAGGCAACTATGGTTTTTAAATTTATATCTTCATATTTCCACTCAAACTTGCAATTTTTTGTGAGGATATATGCTACAAATTACTCTAAATTATCATAAAAATGCACCAAAACTTTTCACATCCAACCCTTCTGGCCCTGGGCCTATGCTTATGACCTTGAATCTACCCCCACGAAAACTCATATATTTAACCAAAAGGAAAAAACAAATTAGTGCATGTTCTATCTTTTTGTACATAAACTATTACAAAATTTATTTGTTATATATCTTCTAATTACCATTCAATTAAATCATAAACATTAAATAAAACCACAAATAATCCATATGGTGATGTAATGATTTACTTCTTATTATTAAACAAATTCTTTGAAAGCTATAATGTCCGTTAGCATGTACTAAAAAAAAGCAAGCAAACTATTTGTTTACATACATTCTTCCATTCAACTTTTGGGGTTAACAAAAACATTAAGCAAATTACATCATAAATCAACCATTATATTTAAGAGAAAGAAACTAAGAATATAAGAAAGATAATTGCCATCATATTCTCATGAGACTATAACCAATCATGCAAACAAATGTATATTTTTTCATTAATCTTGGTCACTACTTCAATTAATCTTTTCACATCTTTTCACAGTTCGGTGAATTCATGGAATCCCATTTGGAGTAACTACTTCAATTAATCTTTTCACAGTTCAGTGAATTCATGGAATCCCATTTGGAGGCCCATTCAGAAACTATTTTACATTGTAAAAAATTGTTCTCAAGTTAATGAATGGTGGTAGGAAACTAATATGAAGAAGGTCAAAAGGGCCAGCCCTATAAACAAGTAAACAAATCTAATTAGTAGGAAACATGAAAATGAACTTCGAACTTTTCATATAGATCAAAATGGGAGTGACCTTTAACACTAAAATGACTTTTCTTTGGTTTCAAGAAGGGCCTCTATTGGTTGGAAGTTAACAAATACATGTTATAATAATTTCACAACCAATAAAAATACACAAAACATGTATTATGTACCAATGTTTATGCCTAAAGGTATGTCTTGAGATTGAGATTTAAAAAAAAATGGATGTCATCATATGTTGATGCATGTTAGGGAAAACCTTGTTACATAGTGGAGAGATAAACCTAACTCTAACATTGTGTAACATATAATACGTTTTTTTTTGGTAATCATAAACTTGTAGGGCTCTTCTTATTACCGAGACTTAACATGAATTTAAGGGTTCAAATGCTTATTTTCTCTTATCTAAGTATAATTGTAGGTGTGACATAAACTTATGTGAATGCAGTGTAACTTTGTTATGAGGAAAATCTCTCCATGGCTAGAGTAAACCACAACAGACGGAAATGACTAATCGACTCTCTTCTCAAGTATGCTATATAAACAAATATGCTAGCAAGACAAAGATAAAAGGCCTACCTCATCCAGACGTTCAATGAAGTCCATCGTTGAGCACTTAACCCAAAGAAATATACCTGCAACTAGTCCTCAACAACCAAGCAAAGCGAGCATATGGTGATATTATATAATGTTATCACATTCAATATCATAATCCATTAATAAACACGACAAATAAACCCATGGAATAATAATTCAATATATTTGTAAGATATTAATTGGACGGGAAAAGAGTATTTTTATTAATATATGATCAGCAGAAGTGAAAATGTTACAGACTTCTGTGTTGGCACGGTTTGGAACCAAGAAACTAAGTTCCTTCTAGATGGGCCTCCACCACTTCAATCCTCCACCAAAGGCAAGCTCATAAGAGAGAAAAACAATGAGGTTCTCAATCAATAAGGGAAGAGTTTGGGGGTTGAACACTGTGTTCAGACTTAAAGGACAAAGGGATGCAGACTCAATATGAAGTAAACAATTTCTCCAGAGTAACTTTGTTCTCAAAGTTGAATTCTTTCTCCTTTTCCATAGCTCAGAATTGGCCCATTTATATCCTTCAAAATGGAACTGAAGGGCTGAGTCAGAACGTTTCTAGTATATGGAAGGACAAGGATCATAGATCTCCTATTGTGACATGGAAACCCGACATTAATTTTCATTTTCTGGAACAAATCTCGATGTACGCGGGCTATAGTGGAGAAGCATGCATATACGCATGCTGTATAGTAGGCAAGATGCGTACGTGTGGAAAAATATTTATTTTTAGCTCTGGATCTTACAAACAGGGATGATAAGTCTGGATGGAGAAATGGAAAAAGGCCTTATGTGCAAGATTGCATCGGGTGAGGCAAATCTTTCTATAATAGATGCCCCTTAATGTGTGAGGTCAGAGGAGTATCTGTGATGGCCGAAATACATTATAAACAACCCATAAGTGGAGTGGTAGGGAATCAGCTAGACAAACTAGTTTCTCATTACATTATGCACTGACTTTGCATACATGGATGCCAATAAAATTACACTGCATATCCATGTGAAAATATACCAAACAAGTGTATGTGGCCATGAATAGGAAAATACAAATGTGGTTACATGCCAATAGCTGACATGGTCACGAACAAGGCCCGGTAGAACCAGTCTCAAAACCAATCTGAAGATATATGTATACCATGGAGTACAATCTGATCTCCCATGATCACTAAAGTCATATAGGTACTAGTCCAATGAAAAAGAAGCAACAACTCAGGAAATCTGCAGACACATAGTGATGTCTTCAAGTCTTCTACACAATCCGCCAAGGGTGCAAGTCTACATCATGTGAATAAATGAGTTGAGGTCGAACCCAATGAGACATCGTTTTATTATTGTTCATTGAGGTATATTGTTAACAAACGTGAGACAACCTATCGATAATGAAAGTAGGTATCAAGGCACCGAGTACATTCTTACAAGTGTGAATAAAGGAGTCGGTGTCGAACACCCAAAGAATCCATCGATCAGGAGACATTTATGTATTCCCAACTGTCTATAGCGAGAGAGCCTGCCACTAATGACTGCAAGCCTCAAGGTACTCATAATAATCTAGGTCCCGTTTCCAGAATAGATGGGCTAAATTCGATGGAAGGAGACCTGCTGAAATGAGAGCATCAAGGAATCTCTCATCAATCAGCACGAGGTACAAAGTAGGAGCTTCATGATTTGGTGGAAATTGAACGAAGAACATGTTCACGAACCAATGACCCTATGCGTCTTTTTCTTGTGCCAAGTGCAAGCAATACATGAAAAAGACCCTCTGAATAGAAGCCAATGATGATAATTGCTGACAAAGGTGAGGAAACCACCAATAAGGCTAATGGCATCTAAGAAACTGCATGAATCCCAATGTGTGAATATATGTCTTTCCGTCGAACACAAGGGAAACCACCCAGTCAACGACTAATGATGAAATGTTGACTGCTAGGTTCAAGGTTACCTACCAATGATGAAAGTAGGACCAGGGTGCATGATAGGACTACAATATCATGTAATTCTGAGACAAATTGAGGGTATGGATGACATGCAAAGTCAAGAGTTCTGAGAAGTGGCTGACACATGTTGATAGAATTCCTTTGAACAAGAGCATGAGACATATAGAAGACCCTGGAAA
Source organism: Picea engelmannii (assembly GCA_009831015.1). Classification (NCBI taxonomy): domain Eukaryota; kingdom Viridiplantae; phylum Streptophyta; class Pinopsida; order Pinales; family Pinaceae; genus Picea; species Picea engelmannii. Next base: position 116,752 of record ML816052.1, on the reverse strand, counting down.
CATAGCCTCGATGATGAAACCATGAGATGCAGGAGGCATCAATAAAACTCTCTATAGGGACTGGAAGAGTAACCAGTCGGTAGAGAAGACTCTGTAACGAGATCAACTTCCTAAGGCCATGCTAATCCCAAAATTATGATGACAAATGGACTCAATAACTTTGTGCTATGTTCAAAGGTGACACGATTGTGCCAATATAAGATAATACTCCCTTCCCACCCGTCTTTTTTTAGTTTTTCATAGACAAATGAATGTTATTATACAGAGGAGGAAACAAGTGTCGCAAGTAAGAAAAACTAGTTCTGGCAGTGGAACATACCTATGCTCAATGCAATGAGATTCATGTGGGATATGGACACTTAGGGGAATGTTCCCTCCTAGGTATAGGGTGTCAAATTGCAAAGGATATAAACAAGGATCTGCTTGGTTGAGGATGCAAAAACTATCGAGGCAAATGGTTTATAATGCAAAGCGAGAACCGGCTATAGGCTCAATACTGCAAGAAAGGGCATGAGATGCAATCACAACTTAACACCAAAAAATGTCCTTCTTATGAATTTTAGTCTACTTGGTGTGAAAAAGGGATAAACTTGTGCCAAATATACGTCTTTTCAAATCCAATTTACGAGTGTTAAAGAGACAATTTCACTCGGCAATCTTTTCACTTTTTGATAATGAGTCGGAAAAGAGCTTAACTAAGACTCACGGCCTTTCAAGTCCAATGTAATGAGTGTGAAAGGGACAAATCACTTGACAATATTTTCTCTTTTTGAACGAGTTGGAAAAGAGCTTAACTCGGACTCGTTTGGGAGATTCTAGGTGGCAAGTCACGGGGGAGGCCAAGGCTCCCATGATGGACTTTTGTGGAATGTCAGTATCTTACGAATAGCTGACATAATCTTAGGAAAACCCAAAGCTCTCCAAGTCGAGGAGGATAAAGCACTGGTGGAGGATAAGGTCTCCGTGATATATCAAATAATGTCTCTTACAGAAAAAGACATAGGAGGGGGAATTGGGTACCCCACAAGACCATCCCAATCAAAGGGGATCTCCTCAAGATTCGGATGGAGAGAACTCAGAGATAGTAAAACTCTCTCTCGTTCAGAAGGATCAGGATAAAAAATGTTGATGACATGGTTGAGGGATGCATCACCCTCCATAAGGACAGTAGGATTGACCATAGATTGCACTGGTACTACCACTTCTTCAATTCTAGGTCGAATAGGATGCTCGATAACAGGGGTAGATGACACATCACCCTCGAAAATGGGGGTATGGTCTGAAGATGATTGCAATGACATTATTTATGTGTCAATCAAAGGAGGAATAGGGTGAGGAGAAACAATAGATGCCTCAGAATCCAAAGGGCCTTTAGGTGATCCCCATGCTTCTGGTATCCCAGCAGTGGTTGGACACAAATGAATAAGGTGATCTCCTTCACAAGTACTGCAAAGGAATTTAGGATTATGTCTGAGGTGTCTAGGCTTCTCAATGCCCCCAACATTGTTCACAACGGCTAGTGACATGCTCTCAACGTGACTGGTAGAGGTGAGAGAGTCATCTCCTACATGGTGTATAGAGGTTGGAGACGCTACATTGACATGACTCATGGAAACTAGAGTGATGCCCCGAGCAGAGGCTGGGTGTGTTTTTTCAACATGACTCGCAGAGGTTGTCGACCCATCTCCAACATGAATAGCAGAGGTTGGTGATGAGGCTCCAGTATGACTGGCAGTGACTGGACTAGCGGTGAGTTGTGGCATTTGATACCAAGGTCCAAGGAAAGATTGGCTTTGGAACATTGCAGACTAGGAAGGATCCTGGTTTATCCCCTGTCCCTGTCCAGAAAGGTATTATCCTCCACCTAACTGATTAGAAGAGGTGTGTATGGGCATCATCACTGAAGTCTACGAAGAGGCGGAAGTATGATAAGGACTATTCGAGTGAGAATATATGTTTCCCCCCTGTGAAGGGGTTCCGTAAAGAGGGTAGCCCAAACCATAAAATTGATTCTCCTAGTATGAAATACTCGGGGATACATGAGGACCTGTCATGGGAACAATATTCGAAGGCACCGACATGGCAGACGAAGGATACATGGATGGGTTGTAATAAGTAGAATAAGAACCCATTTGAGTATTGGCTCCTGAAAGAACATAGCTAGGACTAGATCCATAAGAGGGGAGGTTCCAACCTCCCATAGTGAGAGTTGGTTGAGGGACATGACTCATATCAAACGAAGAAATAGGCATCGAAGCCATGGTGCCCCCGGATCCAATGCTAGGATTCATATAAGTGGACCAGGGAGAGGATTGCAAGGGTGAAATCATATCAACATGAACATGACTAGAGACCCAAGGCGCGGACTGAGGTTCTGCATGCCATTATGAAAAGCGGAAGGGTTCATCCCCATGAAATGAGTAGGCATCATGGGGTGGGTAACGGTAAATGAGGGAGAAAAAGAAACTCGACTATCCATGATAATGAAGACTCAGTATAGACTCCTAAGGCCAACTAGTAATCAAAGAGCACACCAAAAGTCAAACGGCCAATATGAATACAAACGGGGTAAAGTGGTTGAGTGGCCTCCCTCCCTAAAGAAGATATGTCTCTCCCAATAGGGGCCTGAGACTCCTTGAAAAATATCGGAGGTAACATAATCAATTATAAGAGCCCTCGTGGGCTTAACAACTAGTCGGTCAGATCCCCTCGAAGAGGTAATCCTCCATAAAGGTTGTGTGATGTCCGAACATTATCTGACCCAGGGTACCTGCAGAATAACCCCTGCAAGTAACCTATGTGGCACCTAAGTCAAGAAACTAATAAACCATTGTATAACTGATGCACAGGCGAGCAGTCGTAAGTCAGGTCCACCGTATGGGCAGGGTAGCAAAGCCTGAAACCTTGAAAGCACCACCTCTCACGAAGGTAAGGGCACTAACAAGATCCCCAAATACGAATAGATCCCCAAAAATATCTCTGACGCTAAGAAGGTATCGGGAGGATATCCCTTCAACCAACCTCGCATGACCTCGTGATTAACTCCCGTGTGAGTGGAGCCTCCTCATCTTACCAATTATACAATGGATTTCTCCACTCCCTGTCTCAGACATATATGTTGATTTAATTGCCTTGGAGAAGTTTACTCACAAAATCCTATTTCAAGGCACTAAATCCTAAGCTAGTTTGTGCACCCTAGAATATAAAATCGTGACTAATCAATTTTAAATTATAGCGTTAATTTTAGTGGCTGTGATTACTCAAAAATGTATGGTATTGAAACTCATGATGTTATGACTCTGCAAGAAAAGTAAATATGAAAATAATGCAAACTCCTAACTTTAACTTTCAATGAATGACATGCTTCTACAAATCAATGCAATTTTCAAATTCAACTCCGCAATTCTGAAGTAAAAATGCAATATTTCATTATATGCACTAAGCTGATGAAAACTACTCAAAAGACCAAAATGCCTATTTTTTGTATTTTCAATATAACAAAAATTAAAATGCATGGACTGAAAAGTAACTTGATATATAAACCTACTGTGTATATAAAAAGATAACTCAAGCAAAATACCAAGCAGAAAAACACCCAGCCCAATGTACAAGGACAATAAAAAATGAAAAGATGATGAGAAAGATTCTGCCTAGAAATTCAACCAAAGATAGGTTTCGTGTCATCCCACAAGCACTTAACAGGCACTACAGAGACCTAAGAAGGCTCAGGAAACATCAAATCCCATCCAACAACCACCAAACCAAGAAAACAAGCAAGGAAAATAGATGTACGCGCCTGTTTAGGCAAACAGATCATATATATGCATCTTGTAGAGGGACAACCTGCGTATGTACACGACTGTCGGGGCAAAAAGCACGTATATGTTTCAAAACAAGGCCAGGCAAGGGAGAAAGGTTGAAAACTTAGACCCAGAGTGAACAGAGGCTGTCAAGCAATGATGTGACAAGAAACAAAATAGAAATGAGAGTAATCTAAGGAGAAAAGTACTCCAAACCCTAAGAAAGAAGATTCAATCCCCAGTATGGTCGCCAATTTGTTACGAGGAAATTCTCTCTATGGCTCTAGGGTAAACCACAACAGACGGAAATGACTGCAAAAATTGACTCTCTTCTCAAGTATGCTATATAAACAAATATTCTAGAAAGATAAGATAAAAGCCTACCTCGTCCAGACGTTCGATGAAGTCCACCGTTGAACACTTAGCCCAAAGCAATATACCTACAACTAGTCCTCAACAACCAAACAAAGCAAGCATATGGTGATATTATATAATGTTAGCACATTCAATAGCATAATCAATTAATAAACATGACAAATATGCCCATGGAATAATAATTCAATATATTTGCAAGATATCAACTGGACGGGAAAATAGTATTTCTATTAATATATGATCAACAGAAGTGAAAATGTTACAGACTTCTGTGTCGGCATGGTTTGAAACCGAGAAACTAAGTTCCTTCCAGCTGGGCCTCCACCACTTCAATCATCCACCAAAGGCAAGCTCATAAGAGAAAAACAATGATGTTCTCAATCAATAAGGGAAGAGTTTGGGGGTTGAACAATGTGTTCAGACATAAAGGACAAAGGAATGCAGACTCAATATGAAGTAAATAATTTCTCCAGAGTAACTTTGCTCTCAAAGTTGAATTCTTTCTCCTTTTCCATATCTCGGAATTGGCCCATTTATAGCCTTCAAAATGGAACTGAAGGGCCAAGTTGGAACGTTTCCAGTATATGGAAGGCCAAGGATCATAGATCTCTTGTCATGACATGGAAACCCGACATTAATTTTTATTTTTTGGCACAAATCCCGATGTACGTGGGCTGTAGTGGAGCAGTTTGCATATGCGCATGCTGTATAGTAGGAAAGATGTGTACATGTGGAAAAATATTTATTTTTATTTCTAGATCTTACAAACAAGGATGATAAGTCTGCATGGAGAAATGGAAAAGGCCTTCTGTGCAATATTGCATAAGGTGAGGCAAATCTTGCTATAACAAACCTATAAAGCATATCATTACTAATTCACAACAAGAAAAAATAATGCATTTAAGAGAGGTATTTGGGTTAAATTGGCACCAAATACCATACAAAGGATACATCATAGTTACAAAATTAACTATGGAAAAGTTCATGAAACCCCAAACATTTAAAACTAATGAATTCAAAATATTTTACCCATTACTTAATGAAAATTATTATAGATGGTGTGCCATATATTGGTGCTTACTTCTTTAAGTATATGCTAAAAACCATAGCAAAAAAATATGTGTTTGGTGCTTGGAATTATTCATACAATGCCAATATTAGGATCGAAGGTTTTTTGGCTTCTAATAGCCATACTAGAAGTCATAATTCATGTCTATGCAGAGAAATACACCATTAGTGTTAGTCAGTTAGGATAGAAGGTTTTTTTGGCTTCTAATGGCCATACTAGGAGTCATAATTCATGTCTATGGAGAGAAATATACCATTGGTGTTAGTTAAACCTCTTAAATTGATTAAATAAACCCAATTTACTCTACAAATCATTATTTCACATTTAATTAGAGCTTTAGTTATCTTTTACTGATCATTTCTCTATAAATAAGAATAGGAATGACTAATGAGCTCTAAATCCTCTCTTATATCTCCTCCTCTATCACAATGACTCTCCTATATATCATGATGAGCTCTAAATCCTCTCTTATGTCTCCTCCTCTATCACAATGAGTTATAGATCCTCTCCTATGCCTCCTCCACTATCGTTTTTAAACAAAAATAGTTCATAAACTCTAGTTCATGTGTCTCCTTCTCTATCATCGGTTGGATATGAGTAGATGGGCTCCCCTATCCCCTATCTCCATCCCATCCCATCCCATCCCTCCTCTGCTCTCTCCTCCTTCCTCAAGTCTTTGTCTCCTCCCTCTTCAAGTCTTTGTCATTGGGTTGGCTTAGCTACTATTTAGCTAAGTTGACTCACGCATCATGATATCCTAAGGTTGAGTGTTTTTTGGTTTGTGTTTTATTATATATTATAACATATAATATGTTTACATATCATAACATAGAACATAGGTTTACATTATATATTATAACATATAATTGTGTAAAAGGAATGTATATAGAAAGAGATTTTGCTAGAAAGTTTCTGAGGTTTCTCTTAATTACCGGATTACAGTGGCGGAAGACTCCAATACTCTTCTTTGTATAAGTAGGTGGCTGCTGATGTCGATGATGCTCAAGTTGTTGTTGGACAGCTCAATTGAAATGGTCAAGATTAATTATTGTCCCTCTGACGTCTCAATCATCTAAAAATTTGAACAAACACTAACGATATGATTTCACAACTATTGTTTTATGAAGAATCGAAAAACTTACTTTTATGCAACGGGCTATGGCAAAGAGTGGTTTGATGAGAGGGTTCTTCAGCACACAATGTGCTTCAAACTCATTCATCTCAAAGTACTCAATCAATACATGATGCCCAGGTGACCATTGTGGGTGAAACTAAATTTCTGAAATTCAATCACTGGACCTACTATCTCCATTTATTGGTGTGTGCTTGATCTCTGCATAGGATGATGGCATAAAAAATGCTACAAGGGATGCCAGTATTACAAAAGTTAAAACTGTAGAATAACCCATTTTCCAAAAGCCTATTTTTTCACAAACTCAAGCAAAAGAATACAGAGGATGAGGAGTAGGAGGAGTTGTTAGATCTATATAAAAACAACCAACTAACTACATATCAAACCTGATATTAAATTCCCTTAAAAAAATCTCTACAATCAAATATAACAAATGGCCTTCTCAAACTCCAGAACAACTAACTACATATCAAACCTGATATTAAATTCCCTTAAAAATACGCTCTACAATCAAATATAACAAATGGCCTTCTCAAACTCCAGAACATAGATGCCATGCTACTCTAGGCTTTGGTTCTTCAACTGGATATGCACCTGGATATGCCTGCTATGGTTGCTAGATCTACTACTTTCCACTGGAACGACATCTACTTTTGCTTCATATACATCAACGACTGGTGGGTTTATAGAAAGGACTGGATCTCTATCATAAACATCCAGCTCTTTATCATGTTGATCAGATTGTGAAACCCAATTAACTAGCTATGATGCTTTCTCGTATGGCTCTATCACATGGACTACATAATGTGCCACTTCTATTCAGTCCAACCACTACAATGTAACCTTCTACCTTCATGCTACTTCCATCCTTCACAATGAAAACCCACAAACCTAACATAATACCCACATATCAATTGGGTGGGATTCAAACATTTAATGCTTAGAGAACGCAGGATCAAGCCCTTTAACACTGGATCCTAGATTTCTTACATCTGTAGCTTCCATGACTGATGCAACTTCCATGACCAATTCAACTTCCCATGTAGAGAATAAATAGTGAAGAATAACACTCATATGTGTTTGTTAAGAGTCGTTTGTTCACTCATGAAGTCAGGAGAAGAGGTATCTCTTTGCTCATGGAATCAAATGCAAATGAAACTGGAAAGAGGCTTATACTTGGTACCAATGAAAGAAAATTAAGGGACATGAATATCCCCAAGACCAAAAAATCGCTTAATCCCTGAAACCGAACCCACAGTGGCCCTCACCATGATCTATGCACATGGAATGATTTCATGCGCTTCGCACATTTACTCATCCACCTGGCGTTTTGCATAGGTCCGTAATAGTAGATATAGCTCATTACTACCAAGTTTTTTCTCTCATGAAAATGTTAATTTTTATCGAAATTAAGAACGAGTCTTCAAATTTACTCACTTGAACTATGATATAATAATAATAATAATAATCTATTTTTAAGGTCACAGCCAAGCCAGCACACCAAATTGGTGTATAAGACCCCTTGTTTGTGAAACAAGGAACCCCCTCCACCCAACCATTTGACTAGTATTCGTGACCATATTAATTTTGCATTGATAACTACTATGATTTCCTTTTCACTGTCGGCACGATCTCTACCACGACAACATGTATTCATTCAATCCAAAACCATTTATTTTTACGAAATTCTAAGAACTTGTTTGTCACTATAAATTGCCATTTCATTTATCACAAATTAATAAAATTTGGATTTTGGATCGATTTAAATAACCAAAATCGCAATTTAAATACCTTTAAATACCAGGAAATTAAAACATTTCAACAATCTGAAAATTGCCTTAGCCAATTTTAACATTGCCCTAGCCATATAGCTTAAAATTTTCTATATGGCATCACCCCATCTAAGTGTGTGCAGGTGGAACCAGAGGGCTCTTGTGTAATTATAAAATATGATGCTCTCAGCGGAAAATAGGTGGAGGAAAATAAAATATGATGCTCTCAGTTGAAAATAGAAGCTGAGGAAAATAGTGTAGAACTAAAATTATCAGACATCAAAAACTTTTAAACTGATTTTAACTAATTCCATACTTCACAAAGTAATCGACATTTTCCACCGAGGTTGTAGATCATGTGGCTTCTCTGAACACGGATTCAAATTGGTGATAGAGTTTGATTACATATGAATAGACACACTCCAGATTGACGTTAATATATATCTTTGGACGTTAATATATATCTTTTAGATTTACTTTTCCAATTTGATACGATTAATATTATTTCAAAAGCTTATTAATATACATTTATTAATATATATCCTGTAATAATATAGGTTTTTGGTTAGTTGTTCTATAAAATGTTTTTTTTCACTTGATTTCGACTTACATGAATCATTATTTTTTATTGTTCAAAATCCAGTTTTAAATATAAAAATGAATTTAGCATGCATAAAAACTCTCAGAATCTTCGGATTCTACATAAATAATAAGTTGAAATATATATTATCTAATGTAAAGCATCTTTAAATTGAAAGATATATATCCAAATATATACATCATTAAATACTTTGTTGCAAGATACATGTTTTTTTTCATTTCAAAGTATCTAAACCACTTGCATTGAAAAAAAAAGTTTATATATCTCATCAAATTAAAAATATTTATAGTTTTGAAACTATATTAACAATAACCAACAACTATCAATGACCATTCTACTAAGCACTATTCAATTATTAAATGTTATGGAAAGTTGCATATACCTATCCAATTTAAAACAATTCAAATCTCATACAACATGTAATACTACATACCAAAAGTGGTTATTGAAAACCGAAAAAACTACATACTCACGAAGTGGCTGCTAAAAGCTTTTGTTTACACATTTTCCCATATCTTATTAAAGAAAGTGAGTGTTTCCATTAAAAGGACGAACCAATATGCCATATGGAGTACAAAAATTGATATGCCATAGGTGTATGCTTTATTATTAATATTCGTATCTTAAAATAAAGAGGTGGTCAACTTTGATTGTTGCATGATATTTTGATTTATATTATTTAATAAGAATTTGTTAAATTTAATTGATTTTCATCTTTAGCAATCCAAAAGATATTTATGAAAAAAAAATAAGACATACTACTGGTTTTTTAAAACTTTTCAATGTATTTTCCAATATTAACATCCATTTTCAAGAATCTCTTGGTATTGAGGATTAATATCATAACTCAACTATGCTCATGCTTTATGATAACGGAGTGTAATGAGTTATTTTAGTTATTTCTTATGTTTATTGTTTTTCTTCCATTCTTTTAGTTATTTGGTAGTATAAGTAATTGATTAGTTGGTGGATAGATATATCTAGATAGTGACTTGGATCTCCCTCTTGTTGTGGAGAACAATGTTTGTTTATTGGTGTGATCCGAAGAAAAATATAGTGAAACGTGGCAACAAGAACATATAGGTGTTACTACATTCATTGTTAAAATGGATACGTATTGGGATTGCAATAGATATATATATAACCGCTACATGAATCTCATCTTTTTCCTCCTTGTGTAATCAAAATTTGTTGGGCACCCTTCACCAACTTATGGACCCTTGTATACGCCCACCCATCCATCATCCTTTCAAGCATTCGACTCTCTATTTTAGCATTTATTCTATTCATATTGTGACTGCAAGATTTTGATTTGTGTTCATACATAGATCTCTACAGTGCAATTGAGCAAGGATGTATTGTATATAATATTAGATCACATATTAGCATCACCTTTTCCCATAGTATTGTAGTACAATTGATACCTCTATGTAATTGAGTATGAGATCAATGATTTTACAATCAACTCATGTTTCATATATATGTTGAAAATAGTATAAACTCTTTCTTCCCTCATATGTTGTGTTCATCCTAAGTGTCCATCTCAATAACAATTCTTTTATATTTCCCTATATGTCTATCCTACCACGATAACTCATTTCCTTGTCCTACATGTATGTACTTTATTATCAATTCACTTTGGCATTCCCATTTTTCCATCAAAGGGGTATGCTAGTATGTTACATGAAAGAACATGGCATTCATATTCGCCCATCAAGGGGGTATGCTAGTGTGTTACATGTCATAACATGGCATTCATGTTCACCCATCAAGGGGGTATGCTAGTATGTTACATGTCAGAACATATGTCTACGTTATATGTTATATGGAATTTTTATGCCAAAGGCATGTATATAGGAAGAGATTTTGCCTGAAACTTGCCCGCAACCCAAAACCATCCCAAAATATGTCAACCAAAACCACCTGACATCAATACCACCTGCCACATCATATTCACATTCTAACAAATCCCTATCTATTTTTTGTCTACCTGTCCATATTTGATCTCAATCTTGAACGTTACCCTCACCGCTTACTTTCAATAATCACAATAATTGAGGTATTTATTATTAATGTTGGTGTGCTTTTACTCTTGGGAAACATCTTCCACATGGTGGCAGTGGCGGTTGAGTATTGATTCATCTGCAGTCTAAACTCTTCATCACAAGAAATCTCTTCAAAAATTTCGATCATAAATTGCAGCGTGATGGAGGGGATGAGAAAGGGGGAGATTCAACATTTCATCCATAATTAACACGCCATGAGCTTCATGCCTACAAGACATGACAAATGTCACACGACAAACATCATCTGACACCGAACAACTATAAAATGGAATCAACTCAAACTTTGACACCAATCGATTTAATCAAAATTATAAACAAAATTCAACATCATTATAACATTTTTTGCATACAAAGCCTTTCATCTTCTAGCAAAGGATGGGGTCTGAGAAATTAGTGTTGCAGAAATAATGTTGTTTTCAACAAAAACAAATGCACAAACCATCATCTGCATGTGCAAATATTTTATAAATAATTTAACCACAATAATTAACCCTGATTATTTAAAAACATACATTCCAACTCATTCAATTTTAAAGACAAATAGTTGAAACGGTAAAAGACGAGCATTACCGCCTTGAAAAATGGAAATACATTTAAAAAAAAACTCCTCTTTTTAGTCGGCCTTGTTCAGCAAAAGCATTAGATAGACTCTTATTCTGGTGAAGAATATCTTAGAATAACTCAAACTTGGCCTCTTGGCCACAACTATTTTTGCAAACACTTGACATGCAATGGCTCAACCATTCCTGGAAATTGATTCCGCAAAATATCACAACTTCCACCAAAAGAACAGTCTATATGTGGTTAATACTCCAAAAAAGTATATCTTAGGCTAAAACAAGGCAAGAAATGTCATTAATTCCCCAAAAAATTAAATCTTGAACTTTGTCGTTAATCTCAAATGTTGTTAATTCTTCCATTAATTCCATTTTTACTCCTCTTATTCTATTATTGTTATAAGGCATGTAGAGGTTCTTTAAAAGATGAGATCTAACCCTTGCCACTTGAAATTCTTCAATGGAGTACTTTCAGTTGTGGAGGTTCTTTAAAAGATGAGATCTAACCCTTGCCACTTGAAATTCTTCAATGGAGTACTTCTAGCTGTTGACGCCTCCTTCCAACTTTCAACACCCCAAAAATTTGACAATTTGATAGTGAAGTCTTGTACCAATGAAAATTGTCTACAAATCAAATATGGGAAGTCGTTAATTGTTTGTTAAACTCTAAACTTCCAAAGATTTCATCCAATTGTTACAAATGAAAATTGTCTGCAAATCAAATATGGGAAGTCGTTAATTGTTTGTTAAACTCTAAACTTCCAAAGATTTCATCCAATTGTTACAAATTACAATTAGTGACAAATATACATGTATGCATGTAGATTCAAATGACTATTTATGGTCGTGTCAACACCATGTAGCCCAAAGTCGACTCATGGTATCATATTATCAACTACAACCCTAGGACCGAGGAGCGTGAATAAGAGATATTTTTATAAAATATATTATATAAAAAATACTTTTTATAAAATGTGTATACACTTTTTTATTTACATGGATTACACATATATTGTATTTCATTCAACATAATTTCATTTTTTAAGTATATATAAACTATATTAAAATTTTTATAATTATATATTACATAAAATATTGTTTATAAAAATATTTTATAAATTTGTATATGTATATATATTTATTATATCGATTTTTATGTACAAACTCTAAATTATCTTGCTAGACAAATACATATAGTGAATGGGCAATGATAAATGGTCTAAATATTGGGTTAAATAGAGAAAAAACGAGAATAGATAAAGAAAATGTGAGAAATTTACTCGTATATGGAAGACAACAATGATGAAGAAGATGAATTTCAAGGAATTCAATACAAACGAATGGTAGGCATTATGGTAGTTGGATATGCGAATGAACATTCTGGGTTGAGAAATTGTCGAGTTCACTTTGTTTAGGTTAGTATTTCTTTATTCTAGGTTGAGAAACTATCAAGTTCACTTTGTTTAGGCCGATATTTCTTCAAGGAAATTCTCAGGGACTCTCTTCAACTTCTTCTCTATGCGATACCAGAATTTATGCAGATTCCAAGCAGAAGAATCATTGAATTTTTAGGAAGTAGAATGGAAATAGAAGCACAATGGATTCTCTCAAGAGATTTTGGATACCTTCAATGCATTGACATGTTTAGATCCAGTCGTGAGTCAAGTAAGTGGGTTTTCATTTGTTTTGGAGCTCATTGATGCTTTCAATGGGTTTTTTTCCTTCGTACTTATTTCAATCATCTTATGGGATTGATTTGGTATGGAATTAGGATCCTAGGGAGTTCATTACATTGAATTCCCTATGAACTCGCTACTGAAATGATTTATTTTTGGGAATAGCCCTGGAGTTGGCTTCTGCCTTATAAAAATTGCTCCCTAGATTTTTTAAGAGCTCCATTAGGGATACCATTCTTGGACCACTCCCTACTTGTTGGCATTTGAATATTTCAAGACCGAAACGACAACCTCACAAGGATATGAATCCCCCTACATTTTTAGAGAGGTGGTACTCCTTTTTTCCTTATGATTTTCTTTAATATTTTATATCAAAAATAATATGGGACACTATCAAATGAAAGAATCAAATTCTTCGTGGCTCGATAAAATTCGAAA
>ML816052.1:81815-103108 GCA_009831015.1 Picea engelmannii | reverse complement strand
TTTAATGAAAATTCTAATCACATTCAAATAAAAAAGAAATGGTCCAATGGCACAAGAGAACTTTGAAAGAGTACTAGCTATTAAGCTCAAAATAATATTTTGATAGATAGACTTCAAATATATTATACTCAAAACTCAGAGTTATAAAATACAATAAAAACCAATCACGACTTAGTTCTATGGAATTTCTAAAAAATGATAATGTTTGTTACAATACTTGAAATTTAAAGGCATTTGTCCATTAATGGATTGGTATTGGGGATCCCGTGGACCATGAAAATATTTACAAGAAATATGATGAAAAGAAGAACACGGAGTGGATGATGAGCAACAAAATCTGGAAAGAAGACAAGGAGGAAGTTATCAGAATTCAGTTATTCGGTTATCAATATCAACATCCAAGTCCATATCATCAAGCAAAATATTATTTTCAAGTGCATTTTGTTCTTCTCCCTCTTGTTGAGAATTAACCCTTTTTCTTTTCACTTGTAATTTATGGGGGTTTTCTAGACTTCCTTGAGGAGGATTTCTTTCTCCATCATCACCTGAATTATTACTTGAGGGTTTTCTTTGTTGGGTCATTGCAGACTGAGAATTTATTTTAGGAAAAATACTTCTGTGAGAAACAATGGGTGACAAAACATTTCTTTCACTTGAGGGTTTCCCTCTTTGCTTATGACCTTCAGTAGTGCTCACAATTGTCTCTATGTCACCAAAATTTGTATCAACACCTTGAACAGGAGGGTCATAACTATCACCCTCTTCCTCCCCAAATATGAGTGTATTTATGAATGTGGGGATGAGCCCAAATGATTCCATGTGATTATCAAAAATATGGTTATGGTCAAACCCTTTGATTTCTTTTGCAAACTTCAAATTAAATTGGTCAAAGTAAGAGGCATATTCATCAATTTTGGAAATTCCTCTCAAGAGAACTTCACCAACTCGCCAAGGCAGAGGAATAAACTATTTTTTCCTTCTTTCATAAAAAGCACGAAACTAGAAATTATACTACCTCGCCACCTTTATAATAAATAACTTGTCCGACACATAATAAGGAAGAAATATAGGCTTTTCACGAGAACAAAAAATCCTAATGATGTTGTAATTATCCATTTTCTCCATAATTCCCCTTTTATTCAAAAAGTTGGATGCTTCGAATGAAAGCCTGGAAGTGTCCTCTCCAAAGAGTAATTTCTTAAATTCAGACACAAAATCATTGTAAACTTCATAAAAATAATGGATAATTTTCTACCTCCAGAGAGCTTGATACCACATAGTCACAGGGTCAATTTTCGTGTTTATCCTTTTTCCAGTAATCAAACCTTTAAAAATATGACAGTGTGTGATAGAAAATATTAGATAAGATTCCATATAGAACTTTTTCTCACTTCTGAAATTCATTAACTGTGCAGAAATTTCATTCGATATGATATTTTCCCAATCGAAAACGACATTCTCATGAAGTGTAAAATGTAAAATATATAGGGCCAGACAAAGAATAGTTGTCGTAGAATCTTGAGCGGTAATTCTACTAAATAACCAAGCAATTTCTCGATAAGGGTCCTTTAAAGAACTAACCTGGATTCTGGATAGGTCTTCCGACATTGTAGTAGGGTCTTGTAAATATTCTTGCAGCAACTCAATTCCATTATTTTTTCCTCTAAGAAAATTGATGTCCTCTTCTCCTTTGTATTTTAGGTTCGGCTTTGGTAATTTTAACATTTTTTGAAGAATAAAGGCACCAATGAAACAAGGAAGCCACTTTGTAGTGGAATGGTTCTTTTGTTCTGGATGAATTTATCAGTACACTAGGTAACAATATATTTGCACTCGAAAACCTCAGGGACACAACCAACGAGATTTATTCCTAATGTCCAAACCTTATTATTATTATCTTTTTTTGGTAACATTGAATAATACCAGTATTCCCTCAACCAATAGTAATTGTGATCTTCTCTAGCGAATAGATTCAAGGTATCCCCGTAGAAATGTTTTTTTCTTTCGGCCATCTTCAATAGTTTGATAGACTTCTCCATAATGTCACTCAGAACAGTGAAATAATATTTAAGTTGGATCATTGATGAAAGCATTAACCTGAAATAAATGTGATTTTCTTCGATAGAAACATCATTAATAATGACCTTTTCAAAATTCAATTTAGTAGTTGAGTTCATAGAATTGGTTTTTAATATGACTCGAGAACTTTGAAATAAAGAGGACACATCATAGCGGAGTGGCAGAGTGGAATATTTCAAATAATAATATAAGTCTATGAGTCCGCTACGATAAGAAAAATGGCTAAGTATTGATACTTTTCAGACGGACTTGTGAAGACTCGAAATATAAAAGACAAGAAATCACAAGTCCATGAGTCTGTGAGTGAAAAATAAACTAAGTATTGGAAAAAAGGTTAAAGGAAGAAAGGAGATAGACCTTGAATCCACGAGTCCGTCAGCCTGTGAATATAACAAAATGACATAAGTATGGAAAAAGCATAAGTCGTGGAGGTAATGCATGACATTGAAAATTATGGGAGGGAAACATACTTAGAAAAAATATAAGTTCAAAGTAATGAAAAAGAAAGGACGACTTGTGAGGTTCAACAAGTGGCTCCAAATGTGGGATGATAACCCCTTGTTGGTTATCAAGAATCCAGAATCTCAAGACCAGATGTCTTATTATTTGCGTGATGGGGTCTAGGAGGTAAGAATATACAAAACAAAGAAAACAAATTATGTACAAGCGAGAATAAAAATTCAAGCAACGAAACTATTCAAATGTTTCCCTTTGACATGCATCATTAAAACGTTTCCCTTCATATCCTTGAGCATGTATGAGTTGAAGATTAAAATATTTTTGATGAGATATGTCCCAATCCAGAGTACTTCAAAATTTGTATGCATTGAGGGATTTTCTTTTTCTTTGTTCAAGAGTAACACTAGTTGCCCTTTTTTTAAATTCTTTATTGTTGCACTTTGATCAAAATACTTCTTGACATTTTGTTGTCTCTAACATATTTTATTTAATTCCTCGACTCTCTCTTCTTCTAGATTTAACAATTGATTCAATCTCTTTTGCAGAGGAGTATCTTATGTATCTTCAATATTTACTGCATAAGTCAAAGCATTCAATTCAAGACTAAGTGGATTTTTTGCTTCTTTTCCATAGACCAGGGCATAAGGGGGTATTCCAATGCTATCCTTTGGTGTCATCTCGCTTTCCCATAAGGCATCTATGAACTTTTTTGGTACCCCAAACCTTGATAAAATATTATCTTTAAGAAACTTTATCAATTCATCATAATCATCACTTTTTAATTCCATTGTTTTCTGCCATTTTGTAAAATAATCTATGGTAGTAAGAATGTATACATGTCCTTTACTTGATTTTGGATTTATTTTCACAATGACATCTAGTCCCAATTGTGAAAATGGTTCTTCGACCAGTATAGGCTGCAAAGGCATTGCAAACCTCTTCATCTTTCCTGGGAATCTTTTACAAGAAAGGCATTTCCTCACCATTGCCTATGAATCCTTAGAAATGGATGGCCAATAATACCCAGTTCTTATTATTCTGTGGGAAGTAGTGGTTGGTGAAAAATTTCCTCCACATATTCCTTCATGAAATTACTCTATCAAATCTTGAGCCTTCATTTCATCTACACACCTCAATAACATTCCATCATAATTTCTTCTGAACAATATCTTTGCAATTAATACATATTGATTGGATTTCATTTTAAGAGCTCTTCTTTCTTTGGGAGTCATATTGATTGGGAATTGTCCAAATCTTAGACAAAAAATGATGTATTTGTACCATTCAGAATTCAAGATAGGTTTTCTAGTTGAAATTGAGACTATCCCATTCAAAGCATCATTATCTGCAATGATCTTACACAATCCTTGCACTTTAACTTCCTTTAAAGGTTTCATCTCGATATCATACTCTTGAATCTTGGCCAACCAATTTTCCCACTTTCCCTCTCTCAATTGTTGGTTTAAGAGAATCTTTACTGGAGAAGATGAAACATATGCTATAACATGGGAATTCAAAATATAAGTCTGAAAATGTGTTACTTCCTTAACAAGAGAGAGTGCATTTTTCTCCAATTCTGAATAATTTAGCTCATAATCATGAAGGGTTTTACTCATGAAGCTTATTGGTAATTCTTCCCCTTTAGAATTTCTTTGTGAAATAACTGAAGCCATGACCCCTTCCGTATCAAAGGAATATAAAATAAAATATCTTTTAAAATATGGACTGATAAGCACAGGCGTTGTGGTGATTGTTCATTTAATATTGTTAAAAGCATTCTTAGTATCTAAAGTCCATTCAAATCTCTGATCTTTTTTCAGCAATAAATTGATTGGCTTGAGAATGTTTGCATAATCAGGAACGAATCTTCTCACAAAGTTTATCTTTCTGAAAAGTTATTGCACCCCTTTCTTTAAAGATGGAGGATTTAATTCATTAATGGCTTGTATTCTTTCAGGATCGATGTAATTTCCTTCTTTGTTGACTATGTGTCCCAATAATTTTCCTTCAGTTACAACAAATAAACATTTCTTCGGATTAAGAGAGATCACATATAATCTACACTTTTCAAAAACTTGCCTCGAATGATGAACGTGTTTTTCCCTTTTCTTAGAATGGACGATAAGATCATCTTGATAATCAGCCATAAATCTCCCTATAAAATATTTGAATGAATGATCCATGACCCTTTTAAAAGTAGCTCCAACATTCTTTAAACCAAAGTTCATGCGAGCATAAGCATATGTCTCCCAAGGTGTTATAAAAGAAGTCTTGGGCATGTCTTCCTCTGCAACCAATACTTGATTGTATCCTGAGAAACCGTCTAACATGGTCATACAAGCCGATCTAGTAACTTGTTGAAGAAATTTTTTATGTTAGGAAGATGATAATTGTCTTTGATGCTTGCTTTATTCAAATCTTTGAAATCAACACACATTCGAATTTCTCTGGTCTTTTTCCTCACCACTACTAGATTTGAGAGCCAATCTGAATGTATAATGGGATATATAATTCCAACACTTTTTAATTTCTCCAACTCCACTTTTACCAATGGCTTCAATTTTGGATTCATCATTCTAATTTTCTTCTTAAAAGGCTTTGCCCCTTCTCTCAATGGTATTATATGTTGGAATATGGATTTTTCATATGCCTTGAGATCATCATAACTACATGCAAATACATCATAATATTCTTTGAATAAGGAAGTATATTGGTTAATCTCCTTTGATGTGCAATCAATCCCAAGATTCACATATTTTGGGGAATCCTCAGTTCCAATATTTATTTTCTTTGTTTCTTGTACCTTTCAAACTAATACTTCTTCTTTGAGATTCTTTGCTAGATCATCTCTTGTCAAAAGAGATTCTGATTTTACACGATCTTTAGGAACAGGGGCATCACTACTATCATTCTCCGCAATCAATCGTGGTTGTTGATCTTCAAGAAAGGGGCACATGTGAGGTGATCTCATACTCCGGGAGGAAGCATGTAGAAGCTCAGTGAGTAAAGGACTCCTGAAGGCCCCAAGCTCCAAAGAGCTGTAGTAGATCCAGATCGTTGATCAAAGTGGACACGTGGCAGTAGATCCTCTACTCCAGTGATAACCACTTTGAAAGGAAGACAGATGTAAGAAGATAGAACTCCTGAAGGCTCGAAGCTTGGAGTTCATCTGGATTGTCCATCAACGATGACACGCGGCGCCATATCTCTCACTTTGGAGACTTATCACTCTGGAAGTTTTTGCGGGCATAACACTAGAGAAAGAACTACTTGAAGTCCCGAAGTAAATCTAAGACATTAAAGATTGAGGACATGTGTCGACAGATCTAACACTTCAGAGGTTTTGGGTGTTGTGCATCTCGAAACGCCCGAAGCTCGAGATTCTGAAGTAAATTTCAATCATCCAAATCAAGAGGACACGTGGAGGTTGATCTCGCACTTCGGAGATTTGACAATCCGAAGGATTTCACGTATTAGCAAACAGAAACTCCCGAACACCCGAGTTCCAAAGAAGATCTTGGCTGTTGGTTTGCAAGGGGTTGAGGATCATTGTATTTACCTCTCTCCAGATAGTTCGCCACTTCGGCACTTCGTGAGTATTGCAATTAAGAGCGGTGAAAGATCTCCGAAGCCCGAACTCCTGAAGTAATTCTGAGTTGTAGATCTTGATGGGCAATTGAGACCGTCGATCTCTTCCCCTGTTCGGAGGTTCACGAGTTCGGAGGATTGCGAGGTAAGAAAGGAATATCTCTCGGAGCCCCGAAGTCCCGAAGTAATTGTGGACCGTTGATCTCAAATCAACGAGGACCATAGATCTTTGAAATAATTTCATTATTCTGCCATTTGGCTATTCAGAGGAATTGAGACCTTAACATGTCTAAACGCCCGAAGCCCGAAGACCTGGAGCGCCTGGTTTTCAGTCCCCGATCACATGAGAATCTAAACTTCAATTTTTTTTTGGCTCTCGAGTAAACTCAGAAAGCCCAATTCCATAATTAGAGGGGCTACAATTGCTAAAGAACACATCTTAGAGCTCCGACTTCATAGATCTTGTGCTCGGATAGTCACATCCAGCCAAATCGAAACTAAAGAAGTGGTATACCTCGTGTTTTCTAGCTCGAAGTCACACAGAGGATTTCGCGGACCTGGTTTTACGCTCAGTAAACAGGTAAGCATGCAAATCTCTAACAAAAAAATATTTGTTCATTTTTTTTTAAGATGGCCACCTCTAGAAATTTAGGACCAACACAACGATCAATTCTTCTTGGAAAGAACTATGAATTTTGGTCTCTTAGAATGAGATCCTTCTTACAAGCACAAGAGTTTTGGGATCCAATGGATATTGGATATGTAGAACCAAATCTAACAAACCTTGCTGCCATGACGAATCAACAGAGAATTGCTCAGGCAACATAGAGGAACAGAGAGAATAAGGCAAAATTATGGATTCAAAACTCAATGGATGACTCGATTTTCTCAAAAATCGCAGGCGCTGTTACTTCAAAATAGGCTTGGTACATCCTTAAATCAACTTACCAAGAAAATAACAGGGTCAAAACACTCAATATGTAGACCTTGAGGATGCATTTTGAGACTTTAAAAATGACAAAATCTGAAAACGTTGATCAGTTTATGACCAGAGTCATGGGAATTGTAAACCAGATCAGATTGACTGGTGAAGCCATCCCTAATCAAAGAATTGTTGAGAAAGTCCTCATAAGTCTTTCAAAGAAATTAAAAATGGTTGTTACAACCATCCTTGAATCCAAGGATCTGTCAAATTTTTCAATAGATGAATTAATGGGTTCTCTATTGACACATGAGACCAGACTACATCTCGAAGATGAGTCAATAGCCAATGCCTTCAAGACTCAATTATCTTTCAGTAGAGGGAGAGGTTGAGTTAGAGGCATAGGTCACCGAGGAAGAGGGAGAAGTCCAAGTAACAATCACTCAAGTGAAGGTCACAGACAACAGACCCAGAATCATAATTTCCATGGCCACAGACAATAGAACCAGAATCAAAATTTCCAGCCTCAAAGAGGTAGAGGGAGAAGATCAAATGACAAATCAAACATACAATGCCATTACTACAAAAATCAAGGGAACTATGAATCTGAATGTCGGAAGAAGCAAACGGATCATCTCTCAGGAAGAGCACATGTCTCAAATCATGAAGGAGAAACCTTAGATGGTATGTTTCTCTCATGCCACAAGATTGAAGAACAACATAAAGATCTTTGGTTGCTGGACAATGGTTGCAACAATCACATGACAGGTAACAAAGATTTACTTTCATGCATTGATTCTTCTATTTCATCTGATATTACACTTGGAAATGATTCTCAAGTCAAAGTTCAAGGAAAAGGAACAATACCCATTCTTACTAAACAAAATGTAAAGAAAGATATAAACAGTGTCTATCATGTTCCAGATTTGAAACATAATCTTTTAAGTGTAGGACAACTTATTGAACATGGCTATAAGGTACTTTTGGAAGGAGCATCATGTAGGATATATGATAAAACCCCCTGCAGAAAATTGATTTCTGAAATCCATATGACTAGGAATAGAATGTTTCCCCTGACCCTCAGAACTACAAATATGATCCAATCATATGTACAAAGTGCATCCACCCCCAATGAAACTATGGGTTGGCATGAAATATTTGGACATATACCCTTTCAGAGTCTAATCCTTCTACAGAAGCACTCCATGGTCAAAGTTCTACCTATCTTCAAAGAGAAAAATCCCCCATGTGAGTCTTGCATTCTTGGAAAAAATAAGAGAACTAGTTTTCCATAGTCCTCCACTCAAGCCAAACAACACTTAGAGTTGCTTCACACTAACCTATGTGGACCAATGCACACAAATTCAATAGGTGGTAGTGTTTATTTTTTAACGTTTATTGATGACTTTAGCCAGAAAATTTGGATCTATTTTCTCAAACACAAGTCTGAAACCTTTGCAAAGTTCAAAGAGTTCAAGGATGAAGCTGAAAAACAGAGTGGGAAATATGTGAAGACTCTCAGGTCAGATGGAGGAGGAGAATACAGCTCCAAAGATTTTGCAAATTTCTGAAAATCACAAGGCATCATTATGCAAACTACAACCAGATATACTCCACAACAAAATGGAGTGGATGAAAGAAAAAATAAAACAATAATGAACATGGAAAGAAGCCTTCTCAAAGAGAAATGTCTCTCAAATCTATTTTGGGCTGAAGCAGTAGCATGCCCAATTTTTCTCCTGAATATATCTCCAACCACCAGTCTCAAGATGAAGGTCCCTCAAGAAGCATGGAGTGGGACAAAGCTAAATGTTGCTCATATAAGGACATTTGGATGCATATCATTCACTCACATAGCTTCTGAATTGAGGAAGAAACTTGATGATAGAAGTGAGAAATGCATTTTTGTTTTGCTACAGTGAGACATCCAAAGCCTATAGACTTTACAATCTAATTTCAAAGAAACTAATTCTCAGCAGAGATGTCAAATTTCTTGAAAATCAATTTTGGAGTGAGTTTGAACATCGGCCTATGGACAGTCAAAATCCATTGATGCCACTTCCTGAAAACACAGAAAATTCAGAACAACAAACACATCAGCATGCCCTTCCAATATTGCAGGTACAAGGACAGCCTGAAAGTCCTTAGGACAACTCTACTTCAAGAAGAAATTCATCCTCTGAACTTCAAAATCAGAGAACTCGAAGCTTGAGAGAAATCTCGAAGCTTGAGAGAAATCCATCAGCAGTTGGATGATATTGATCAGCATAATCTTTTTGCATTACTGTCATGTCAACCTACATCTTTTAAAGAGGCAACTAAAGAAACGCATTGGGTTCAAGCCATGAACCAAGATATTGACTCCATTGAGAAGAAAAAAACATGGGATCTTGTTGATCTACCCAGACACAAGAAAAGTATTGGTGTCAAGTGGGTTTACAAAACTAAAATCAATGAAAAGGGGCAGATTGAAAAACACAAGGAAAGACTTGTTGCCAAAGGATTCTCACAACAACCAGGTATTGATTATGGTGAAACTTTTTCTCCAATAGCAAGGTTGGACACTGTAAGGACTCTCTTACCCATAGCAGCTCAACACAAATGGAAAGTATACCAGAAGAATGTTAAGTCAACTTTCTTGAATAGTATCTTAGAATAAGAGGTCTATGTGGATCAACCATCTGGATTTGAAGTCAAAGAGCATCCAACCAAAGTGTGTTGCTTGAAGAAATCCTTGTATGGCTTAAATCAAGCTCCAAGAGCTTGGTACAACTCTTGCCAACTCAATATTGAATGATATGTCACATACAGAAAAATTGCTAACTCCTATCTTCTGTGACAACACTTAAACAATTTCTTTATCCAAAAACCATGTGTTTCACAAGAAAAGCAAGCATATTGACACTCTCTTTCACTTCATATGTGAGTTAGTCAATAATGGTGACATCGCACTTCAATTTTGTGGCTCACGAGATCAACTGGCAGACATTTTCACAAAGCCACTAGGAAAATCCGTTTTTGATTTTCAGAGACAACACTTGGGAATTATCAGTGATGATGTTTGTAACTGTTGAGTTTAAGAGAGAATGTTAATTATATCAGTAACCTCAATAGTATGTGATTGTACACTACCAGTTGTCATAGCCAGTTGTACGATTTTTTCTTGATTTTCTTGATTTTCTCAAGCCTATTTAGCTCAACTCTTTTCCCTTAATGAAATGCGCTCTTCACTTTCTTGTTTTCCAATTTTGTCTTCTCTGTATTATCTTCTATGCTTCTCATTTTGTCACTACCTTCATGCTACTTCCATCCTTCACAATGAAAACCCACAAACCTAACATGATACCCACATATCAATTGGGTGGGATTCAAACATTTAATGCATAGAGAACGCAGGATCAAGTCCTTTAACACTTGATCCTAGATTTCTTGCATCTGTAGCTTCCATGACTGATGCAACTTCCATGACCAATTCAAATTCAACTTCCCATGTAGAGAATAAATAGTGAAGAATAACACTCATATGTGTTTGTTAAGAGTCGTTTGTTCACTCATGAAGTCAGGAGAAGAGGTATCTCTTTGCTCATGGAATCAAATGAAAATGAAACTGGAAAAAGGCTTATACTTGGTACCAATGAAAGAAAATTAAGGGACATGAATATCCCCAAGACCAAAAAATCGCTTAATCCCTGAAGCCGAACCCACAATGGCCCTCACATGATCTATGCACCTGGAATGATTTCATGCGCTTCGCACATGTAGTCATCCACCTGGCATTTTGCATGGGCAAGTAATAGTAGATATAGGGCATTGCTACCAAGTTTTTCTCTCATGAAAATGTTAATTTTTCAACATCATCGAAATTAAGAATGACTCTTCAAATTTACTCACCTGAACTCTGATATACAATTATTGCACATTACCTTGACTTAACATGCTTGGGTATTCACGTCCATATTAGTTTTGCATTGATTTTCCTTTTCACCATCGACACGGCCTCTAACATGACAACATGTATTCATTCAATCCAAAACCATTTGTTTTTATGAAATTCTAAGAACTTGTTTGTCACTATAAATTGCAATTTCATTTATCACAAATTAATAAAATTTGGATTTTGGATCGATTTAAATAACCAAAATCGCAATTTAAATACCAGGAAATGATAACGTTTCAACGATTTGAAAATTGCCTTAGCCAATTTTAATATTGTCGTAGCCATATAGCTTAAATTTTTTTGTATGGCATCACCCCATCTAAGTGTGTGTAGGTGGAACCAGAGGACTCTTGTGTAATTATAAAATATGATGCTCTAAGCTGAAAATAGGTGGAGGAAAATAAAATATGATGCTCTCAGTTGAAAATACACGTTGAGGAAAATAGTGTATAACTAAAATTATCAGAGATCAAAAACTTTTAAACTGATTTTAACTAATTCCATATGTCTATCCTACCATGGTAACTCCTTTCCTTGTCCTACATGTATGCACTTTATTATCAATTCACTTCGGCATTCCCATTTTCCCATCAAAGGGGTATACTAGTATGTTACATGTCAGAACATGGCATTCATGTTCACCCATCAAGGGGGTATGTTAGTATGTTACATTTCAGAACATATGTCTAAGTTATATGTTATAACATATAACATTATGTTATATGGAATTTTTATGCCAAAGACATGTATATAGGAAGAGATTTTGTTTGAAACCTGTCAGCATCCCAAAACCTGTCAACCAAAACCACTTGCCATGTCATATTCACATTCTTACAAATCCCTATCTATTTGTTTTCTACCTATCCAAATTTGATCTCAATCTCAAACGTTACCCTCACCACTTACTTTCAATAATCACAACAATTGAGGTATTTATTATTAATGTTGGTGTGCTTTTACTACTTGGGAGGAATCTTCCACATGGTGGCAGTGGTAGTTGAGTATTGATTCATCTGCAGTCTGAACTCTTCATCTCAAACAATCTCTTAACAAATTTTGATCATAAATTACAACATGATGGAGGGGATGAGAAAGGGTTATTCAACATTTCAGCCATAACTAACACACCATGAGCTTCGTTCCTGCAAGACATGAAAAACATCACACAACAAACATCATCTGACACCGACCCACAATAAAAAGGAATCAACTCATACTTTGACGCCAACCGACTTAATCAAAATTATAAACAAAATTCAACATCATTATAACATTTTTTTCATACAAATCCTTTCATCATATGGCGGAGGACGACGTCTGAGCAATTTGTGTTGCAGAAATAATGTTGTTTTCAACAAAAATAAATGCACAAACATCTGCATGTGCATATATTTTATAAATATCTTCTGACAATAATTTAACCACAATAATTAACCCTGATTATTTAAAAAGATACATTCCAACTCATTCAACTTTAAAGAAAAATAGTTGAAATGGTAAAAGACAAGAGCATTACTGCCTTGAAAAATAGAAATACATTTTAAAAAAAACTCCTCTTTTGAGTTGGTCTTGTTCAACAAAAGCGTTATATAGACTCCTATTATGGTGAAGAATATCTTAGAATAACTCAAACTCGGCATCTTGGCCACTACTATTTTTGCAAACCCTTGACATGCAATGGATCGATCATTCCTAGAAATTGATTCCCCAAAATATCAGAACTTTCACCAAAAGAACAGTCTATATCTGGTTAATACCCAAAAAAATTATAGCTTAGGCTAAAAGAAGGCAATAAATGTCATTAATTCCCCAAAAAATTAAAGCTTGAACTCTGTGGTTAATCTCAAATGTTGTTAATTCTTCCATTAATGCCATTTTTACTCCTCTTATTCTATTGTTGTTGTAAGGCATGTAGAGGTTATTTAAAAGATGAGATCTAACCCTTGCCACTTGAAATTCTTCAATGGAGTACTTTCGGTTGTGGAGGTTCTCTAAAAGATAATATCTAACCCTTGCCACTTGAAATTATTCAATGGAGTACGTCTGGTTGTTGACGCCTGCTTCCAACTTTGAGCACCCCAAAAATTTGACAATTTAATAGTGAAGCCTTGTACCAATGCAACTTGTTTGCAAATCAAATATGGGAAGTTGTTAATTGCTTGTTAAACTCTAAACTTCCAAAGATTTCTCCCAATTGTTACAAATTACAAGTAGTGACAAAGATACGTGTATGCATATAGATTCAGACAACTATTTATGGTTGTGTCAACACCGTGTAGCTCGAAGTCGACTCGTGGCATCATATTATCAACTACAACCCTAGGATTGAGGACTGTGAATAAGAGATAATTTTATAAAATATATTATATAAAAAGTACTTTTTATAAAATGTGTATACACTTTTTTATTTACATAGATTGAACATATATCCTATTTCATTCAACATAATTTCATTTTTAAGTATATATAAACTATATTAATTTTTTTATAATTATATATTACATAAAATATTTTTTATAAAAATATTTTATAAATTTGTATATGTATATATATTTATTATATCTATTTTTATGTACAAACTCTAAATTATCTTGCTAGACAAATACATATAGTGAATGGGCAACAATAAACGGTCTAAATATTGAGTTAAACAGAGAAAGAACATGAATAGATAAAGAAAATGTGAGAAATTTACCTGTATATGGAAAACAACAATGATCAAGAAGATGAATTTAAGGGAATTCAATACAGACGAATGGTAGGCATTATGGCAATTGTATCTACAAATGAAGATTATGGGTTGAGAAATTTTCGAGTTCACTTTGTTTAGGTCAGTATTTATTTATTCTAGGTTGAGAAACTGCCAAGTTCACTTTGCTTAAGACGATATTTCTTCAAGGAAATTCTAAGGGACTCTCTTTGACTTCTTCTCTATGCGATACCAGAATTTCTGCAAATTCCAAGCAGAAGAATCATTGTATTTTTAGGAAGTAGAATGGAAATAGAAGCACAATGGTTTGTCTCAAGCGATTTTGGATACCTTGAATGCACTGACATGTTTAGATCCAGCCGTGAGTCAGGTAAGTGGGTTTTCATTTGTTTTGGAGCTCATTGATGCTTTCAATGGGTTTTTTTTCTTTGTACTTATTTCAATCATCTTATGGGATTGATTCGATCTGGAATTAGGATCCTAGGGAGTTCATTATAGGGAATTCCCTAGGAACTCATTACTGAAATGATTTTTTTTTTAGAATAGCCCTGGAGTTGGCTTCTGCCCTATAAAAATTGCTCCCTGGATTTTTTAAGAGCTCCATTAGGGAGACCATTCCTAGACCACTCCCTACCTGTTGATGTTTGAATCTGTCAAGACCGAAACAAAAACCTCACAAGGATATGAATCCCCCTGCATTTTTAGAGAGGTGGTACTCCTCTTCGGCTTATGATTTTCTTTGAATATTTTATATCAAAAATAATATGGGATACTTCCAAATGAATGAATCCATTCAATAAAATTCAAAATACTGAATATATATATGGAGAATTCTTGAGAAGTGGTCTAGGAACCTCAAACACCATACAATATAGAAAATGATAAAATCCTCACATCCATCATAGTTTAATGAAAATTTTGATCACATTCAAATAAAAACAAAATGGTCCAATGGCACAAGAGAACTTTGAAAGAGTACTACCTATTAAGATTAAAAGAATATTTTGATAGATTGACTTCAAATATATTATACTCAAAACTCAAAGTTATAAAATACAATCAAAATCGATCGTGACTTAGTTCTATGGAATTTCTAAAAAATGATAATGTTTGTTACAATTCTTTAAATTTAAAGGCCTTTGTCCATTAATGGACTGGTATTGGGGCTCCCATGGACCATGAAAATATTTACAAGAAACATGATGAAAAGAACAACATGGAGTGGAGGACGAGCAACAGGATATGGAAAGAAGACAAGGAGGAAGCTATCAGAATTTGGTTATTCGGTTATCAATATCAACATCCAAGTCCATATCATCAAGCAAAATATTATTTTTAGGTGAGTTTTGTTCTTCTCCCTCTTGTTGAGAATTAACCCTTTTTATTTTCACTTGTAATTTATGGGGGTGGGTTCTAGACTTCCTTGAGGAGGATTTCTTTCTCCATTATCACCTGAATTATTACTAGAGGGTTTTCATCAACACCTTGAACAGGAGGGTCATGATTATCTCCCTCTTCCTCCCCAAATATGAGTGTATTTATCAATGTGGGGCTGAGCCCAACTGATTCCATGTGATTATAAAAATATGGTTATGGTCAACCCCTTTGATTTCTTTTGCAAACTTCAAATTAAACTGATCAAAGTAAGAGGCATATTCATCAATTTTGGAAATTCCTCTCAAGATAATTTCACCAAATCGCCAAGGCAGAGGAATAAACTATTTTTTTCCTTCTTTCATAAAAAACATGAAACCAGAAATTATATTGCCTTGCCACCTCTATAATAAATATCTCGTCTGACACATAATAATGAAAAAATATAGGCTTTTCATGAGAGAAAAAAAAATCCTGATGATGCTGTAATTATCAATTTTCTCCAGAATTCCCTTTTTATTCAAAAAGGTGGATGCTTTGCATGAAATCCTGGAAGTGTCTTCTCCAAAGAGTAATTTCTTAAATTCAGACACAAAATCTTTGTAAAATTCATAAAAATGATGGATGACTTTCTGCCTCCAGAGAGATTGATACCACATAGTCACAGGGTCAATTTTCGTGTTTATCCTTTCTCCAATACTCAAATATTTTAAAATATGATAGTATGTGATAGAAAATATCAAATAAGATGCCATATAGAACTTTTTCTCACTTTTGAAATTCATTAACAGTGCAAAAATTCGATTCGATATGATCTTTTCGCAATCAAAAACGACATTCTCATGAAGTGTAAAATGTAAAATATATAGGGCCAACCAAGGAATTGTTGTCGTAGAATCTTGACTGGTAATTCTAGTAAAAATAACCAAGCAATTTGTCGATAAGGGTCCTTTAAAGAACTAACCTGGATTCTGTATAGGTCTTTCGACATTGTAGTAGGGTCTTGTAAATATTCTTGCAGCAACTCAATTCCATTATTTTTGCCTCTAAGAAAATTTATGTCCTCTTCTCCTTTGTATTTTAGGTTCGGCTCAAGTAATTTTAACATTTTTTTAAGATTGAAGGCGCCAATGAAACAAGGGAGCCACTTTGTAGTGGAATGGTTCTTTTGTTCTGGATTAATTTATCAATACACTAGGTAACAATATCTTTGCACTTGAAAACCATGAGGACACAACCAACGAGAGTTATTCCTAATGTCCAAACCTTATTATTATCTTTGTTTGGTAACATTGAATAATACCAATATTGCCTCGACTAATAGTAATTGTGATCTTCTCTGGTGAATAGATTCAAGGTATCCCCGCAGAAATGTTGTTTTCTTTCGGCCATCTTCAACAGGTTGATAGACTTCTCTGTAATGTCGCTCATAACAGTGAAATAATATTTAAGTTACATCCTTTATGAAAGAATTAACCTGAAATAAATGTGATTTTCCTCGATAGAAACATCATTAATAACCTTTTCAAAATTCAATTTAGTAGTTGAGTTCGTAGAATTAGTATTTAATATGACTCGATAACTGTGAAAGAAAGAGGACACGTGATGGCGGGGTGGCAGAGTGAAAGATTTCAAATAAGAATATGAGTTTGTGAGTCTGTGAGTCCGCTATGATAAGAAAAATCGCTAAGTTTTGATACTTTTCAGATGGACTTGTGAAGACTGGAAATATAAAAGACAAGAAATCGTGAGTTCATGATTCCGCGAGTCTGTGAGTGAAAAATAAACTAAGTATTGGAAAAAAAGGTTCAAGGAAGAAAGGAGATAGACCTTGATTCCACGAGTCCGTCAATCCGCAAATATAACAAAATGAAATAAGTATGGAAAAAGCATAAGTCATGGAGGTAAGACATGACAATGAAAATTATGGGAGGGAAAAATACTTAGAAAAAATATAAGTGCAGAGTAATGAAAAAGAAAGGACGACTTATGAGGTTCAACAACTGGCTCCAACATGGGATGATAACCCCCTACTGGTTATCAAGAATCCAGAATTTCAAGACCAAATGTATTATTAGTTGGGTGATGGAGTCTAGGAGGTGAGAATATACAAAACAAAGAAAACAAATTATGTACAAGTGAGAAGAAAAATTCATGCAAAGAAACTCTTCAAATGTTTCCCTTTGACAGGAAGCATTAAAATGTTTCCCTTCATATCCTTTAGCATGTATGAGTTGAAACTTAAAATATTTTCTATGAGATATGGCCCGATCTAGAGTTCTTCAAACTTTGTATGCATCGAGGGATTTTCTTTTTCTTTGTTCCACAGTAACTCTAGTTCGCCTTTTTGAAAATTCTTTATTGTTGCAATTTGATCAAAATACTTCTTGACATTTTGTTGTATTTAACATATTTTGTTTAATTCCTTGAATCTCTCTTCTTCCATCTTTAACAATTGATTCAATCTCTTTTGCAGAGGAGGAGTATCTTATGTATCTTCAATATTTACTGCATAAGTCAAAGCATTCAATTCAAGACTAAGTGGCATTTTCGCTTCTTTTCCATAGACCAATGAATAAGGGGATATTCCCACTAAGCATCTATGAAATTTTTTGGTGCCCCAAACCTTGATAAAATATTATCTTTAAGAAACTTTATCAATTCATTATAATCATCCCTTTTTAATGCCACTGATTCCCGCCATTTTGTAAAATAATATGTGGCGGTAAGAATGTATACACGTTCTTTACTTGATTTTGGATTTATTGGCCCAATGACATCTAGTCCCCATTGTTCAAATGGTTCTTTGACCAGTATAGGTTGCAAAGGCATTGCAGACCTCTTCATATTTCCTAAGAATGTTTTACAGGAAAGGCATTTCCTCACCATTGCATATGAATCCTTAGAAATTGATGGCCAATAATACCTAGTTCTTATTATTCTGTGGGCAGTAGTGGTTGGTGCAAAATTCCCTCCACATATTCCTTCATGAAATTCCTATATCAATTATTGAGCCTTCATTTCATCTACACACCTCAATAGCATACCATCATAATTTCTTATGAACAATATCTCTACAATTAATACATATTGATTGGATTTCATTTTAAGAGCTCTTCTTTCTTTGGGAGTCATATTGATTGGGAATTGTCCAAATCTTATATTAAAAATGATGTCTTTGTACCATTTGGAATTCAAGATAGTTTTCCCAGCTGAAATTGAGACTACCCCATTCAAAGCATCATTATTTGCAATGAGCTTACACAATCCTTGTCCTTTAACTTCCTTTAAAGGTTTGATCTCAATATCATACTCTTGAATCTTGGACAACCAATTTTCCCACTTTCCCTCTCTCAATTGTTGTTTTAAGAGCATATTTAATGGAGAAGATGAAACATATGCTATAACATGGGAATTCAAAATATAAGTCCGAAAATGTGTTATTGTCTTAACAAGAGAGAGTGCTTGTTTCTCCAATTCTTAATATTTTAGCTCATAATCATGAAGGGTTTTACTCATGAAGCTTATTGGTAATTCTTCCCCTTTATAATTTCTTTGTGTAATATCTGAAGCCACGACCCCTTATGTATCAAAGGAATATAAAATAAAATATCTTTTAAAATATGGACTGATAAGCACAAGTGTTATGGTGATTGTTCATTTAATATTGTTAAAAGCATTATTAGTATCTGAAGTCCATTCAAATCTATGATCCTTTTTCAACAATAAATTGATTGTATTGACAATGCTTGCATAATCAGGAATGAATATTCTCACAAATTTTATCTTTCTAAAACATTATTGTACCCCTTTCTTTGAAGATGGAGGATTTACTTCATTAATGGCTCTTATTCTTTCAGGATCGATGCAAATTCCTTCTTTGTTGACTATGTGTCCCAAAAAATTTCCTTTAGTTACAACAAATAAACATTTCTTCGGATTAAGAGAGATCCCATATAATCTACACTTTTCAAAAAATTGCCTCGAATGATGAATGTGTTCTTCCCTTTTCTTGGAATGGACAGTAAGATCATCTTGTTAATCATCCATAAATCTCCCTATAAAATCTTTGAATGGATTATCCATGGCCCTTTGAAAAGTAGCTCCAACATTCTTTAAACCAAAGGTCATGAGAGCATAAGCATAAGTCTCCCAAGGTGATATAAAAGAAGTCTTGGGCATGTCTTCCTCTGTGACCAATAATTTATTGTATCCTGAGAAACCATCTAACATGGTCATACAAGTTGATCCAGTAACTTGTTGAAGCAAAAATTCCATGTTAGGCAGAGGATAATTTTCTTTGATGCTTGCTTTATTCAAATCTTTGAAATCAACACAAATTCAAATTTCTCTGGTCTTTTTTCTCACCACTACTAGATTTGAGAACCAATCTAAATGTCTAATGGGATATATAATTCCAACATTTTTTTTATTTCTCCAAATCCACTTTTACCAATGGCTTCAATTTGGGATTCATCATTCTAATTTTTTTCTTAAAAAGCTTTGCACCTTCTCTCAATGGTATGATATGTTGGAATATGGATTTTTCATATGCCTTGAGATCATCCTAACTACATGCAAATACATCATAATATTATTTGAATAAGGAAGTATATTGGTTAATCTCCTTTGATGTGTAATCAATCCCAAGATTCACATATTTTGGGGAATCCTCGGTTCCAATATTTATTTTCTTTGTTTCTTGTACCTTTCGAACTGATACTTCTTCTTTGAGATTATTTGCTTGATAATCTCTTGTAAAAAGAGATTCTGATTTTACACGGTCTTTAGGAACATGGGCAACATTATTATCATTCTCCTTGTAATCATTTTCATTGGCCAAGAAATTGTTGGACACAGTGGTACGATATTGGCATTGATGTCAACAGGGTACTGATGAATCCAGTAAAAACCCAAAGCTCAGAAGGAAGAACATTAATCAAAGCTCAGAAGAGATGATGCACATGAGTCATTCATTCTTATTTCGGGACAATCTAGGATCCTTAGATCGAGGCGAAGTCATAGGTTGGGAAGGATTAAATATCAACCGTCGGATCTGAAGCAGGAGCTTCGTATGATCTCGCTAGCCATTAGATCAAGGAGGGACTTC
The DNA here is from genome assembly GCA_009831015.1 of Picea engelmannii. Lineage (NCBI taxonomy): Eukaryota > Viridiplantae > Streptophyta > Pinopsida > Pinales > Pinaceae > Picea > Picea engelmannii. The sequence goes on along the minus strand of ML816052.1, from coordinate 82,929 downwards.
AGATGAATTCTCGACCACCAGATCGATTTTAGTGGAAGGATAGTGTAAGCCACAATATCCCAAAGTCTCAGATTAAAATAACTCATGCAGACCGTTGATCTAAGATCTCCTTGGGAGAAACATAATTCATTGTATCAGGTGAATTTACTTGAAGGCCGAAGCCACGAACTCCAGTCAACTACTATGCTGACCACTTCGGCAAAAATGAGTTCAGAACGGGTGAAATTACCCAAAGTCCAAAGCCCTGAAGTCATGAACTTCGGTCATCTTTGATGTTGACCACTCCGGCGAAAAGGAGTCTAGAAAAAGAGAATTTACTCGAAGACCGAAGCCCCGAAGTCATGAACTCAGTCAACTCTAGCACTGACCACTTCGGTGAAAAGGAGTCTAGAACAAGTGAATTTACCTAAAGTCCGAAGCCCTGAAGTCATGAACCCCCATCGATGTCTGATCAGAGGAAGAATAGGAAATCTCGTCAACCATTGATCTATTCAGAGCACACCAAGGAAGAAGGTGGTCAACTCTAACCTTGACCTACTCCGGCGATAAATAGCTCAGATAAACCAACAACTCTCGAACCCAAAGCTCTGGAAAAAAAAAGGTCGTAGGATCAAGACAGTTGAAAATCTATGGTGGTAGATCTATTTGGAAATAATCGAAGGATGGTATAAAAAGTGCCACAACTCCCAAAACCATGAAGTACCGAAGCCACGAAGTAAGACATGTGGTAGAAGAAAAATATGACACATGGCCAAATCGGTTGGTGACAAGTTTCAAGGTATAGTTGCCACATTAGGTATACGAAAGTCACGAATCAAGGTGACACGTGGAAGACACTCAGCTAGTGCCACGTCAATAGTTACGTCAGCAGCCACGTCACTCTAGGACTACATCCTCCGTATATATCCAGCCTCTTCTACCAGCTAAAATGTTAAGAACCAAACATCAATATAGCATAGAAAAACCTCAAGAAAAGTACTCAACGCCTTGAAAAAGAGATAATTTAAGATAATAAGCCTCTTCAAGGGGGCAACCTCCTTTTACCCCACTTAAATGTTCAAGTACAAGATGATTCAAAATGAAAATGTCTCCTTGGTATATATAGGAGACTAGG
>ML816052.1:51141-74522 GCA_009831015.1 Picea engelmannii | reverse complement strand
ATTTCCAACAATTGGTATCAAAACTAGTGCCTTCAACAACAGTCTAATAACTGGAAGGTAGATTTTGAAATGGATCAACAAGAAGGAATGTCTTTCAACAAAGCACCATTGTTTAATGGAGGTAGTTATGCTCTCTGGAAAATAAGAATGAAAAGTTACATGTTGGCTCTTGGTTTTGATGTCTGGCAATCTGTTGTAGATGGTTACATTGCACCAGCTACTCCACCCATAGATACTGTAGGAAATAAGATTTGCAATGACAACTCAAGAGTTGTTAATGCCATTCTAGGAGGATTGATAAATTCTATATGTGTGAAGGTAATGCATTTAAAGTCAGCTAAGGAAATATGGGACAAATTGGAGGTTGTATATGAAGGAAATAGCAAATTCAAAGAAGCAAAACTACAAACCTATAGAGATTATTTTGAAAATTTGAAGATGAAAGAAGAAGAGAACATTGTTGAATACTTTCATAAGGTAGATGAGGTAGTTAATTAAATCAAAGCAGCAGGAGAATAACTTACTGATATACCTATTGTACAAAAGATCTTAAGTTCATTACCTATGAGATATGATGCCAAGATTTCCACAATTGAAGATAGTCTAAAACTTGACAAAATCACAGTAGATCAACTTCATGGAATTTTTACATCATATGAGATGAGAATAGGGAGCAAAAAACCATCAAAAGGAGAAACAACCTTTAAATCATCTAAAACAAAGATGATGAAGGAGAAAAAGACCAATGACGAGTTATCAAATATCTCTGATGAAGAAATTTCCAACTTCATGAAAAAACTCAAGAAAGGGACTGGGAAATACAAAGGAAAGATTCCTCTAATATGTTTCAACTGTGGAAAAATTGGAAACTTTCCCAATAAATGTCCCTATCCTAAGCAGGAGGAAAGTGATGATGAAAGAACCTTAAAAAATCAGAAGAAAAACAAAATCAAAGACAAAAAGAAGTTCTACAAGAGGAAGAAAATGTTCTTTACCCAAGAAGGCAGTAGTTCATCTTAAGAAAGTGAAGAAGAGGAGCTAGAGATTTTATTTATGGGAATAAAAACTCAAGATGATAATCATTCAAAAGATGAAGAAGAAGTTAACCTCGGGGAATAATTCATTTGTGCAATTGAAGAACTAAGAAAATCTAAAAAGCAAAACAAGATACAAAGGGAACAACTTCTAGAGATTGAAGAAACTACTAAATCAAGAGAAAATGAAGTTTCTAAAACCCTTAGTGAGTCGGAACAATTGATTATTAAGTTAAAAACTCAACTCCAAGAAACTGAAATAAAAGAAGAAATATTGAATAAAGAACTCAATGAAAAACAACAAATATGTAAGGTATTGGAGGATGAAATAGTTCAACTAAAAGGAAAATTAGAAAAAGAAGATATTCAGTCTAAGTTTGAAAACAACTAAAAAATCCTAAATAACATTCTTAACAGTCAGAGATCATCAAATGATAAGACAGGACTAGGATATGATCCCTCTATAGAACAAGAAAATGGCAGAATAAGTTATGCAAATGTTCTTAAAAACCCCATAAGAAGAAAAAAAAACAAGTCAAGAACAACACCATTGAAAACCATCCCAAATAAACAGAAATATGCACTTCCTACTAAAGAAAAAGATGACCAAAAGAATAGAATCATCAGAAGGAATCCCTCTAACATAAATCAATATATCTTTCTTGGTTATTGTTATTCCTCCAAAAAAATTGGACATAAAGCAATACATTGTAAAGCTTATAGAAAGTACAAACCAAGAAATGTCCAAAGATATGAAAATAATAAGGATAATGCAGAAAGAAGAAATTATAACTCCTTCTCTCCCTTACAAGACTACAATATTGAATGTTACAAATGCAACAACTGTGGTCATAAATCTATTGAATTTAGATTGTCAAAATATGACAAAAAGATAAATATTCCAATTATCAAAAAGTATGGAGGAAAAAGAAAACAGAGTGCAATGTAGCCATATATGCAAGAAACCAAGGATGTAAGTGGTATATAGACAGTGGATATTCCAAACACATGACTAGAGATCAAAGCAAATTTCTCAAGTTAAACAAGAAAGGAAAAGGAAAAGTAACCTTTGGAGATAATATGTCAGCCAAAATACTGGGAAAAGGCATTGTTAGTTTAGGAAATAACAAAACCAAAGCAGAAGATGTACTTCTGGTAGAAAATATCAAACCTAATATCCTAAGTGTAAGTCAAACATGTGATCATGATCACATACTCACCTTTGATTCTCAAAAATGTGAGATTAGAAAAAAGGACACTGGAAAGTTGGTAGCAGTTGCACCAAGAACATCTAGCAATGTGTACATCCTTAATATAGATGAAGGAGAAAAATGGTGTTTAAGCCAAGAAGATGAAAGTTGGCTATGGCATAGAATGTTGGGACATTTAAACTTTGAAAACTTGATCAAATCCAACGAGAAGGAAGCATTAAGGGATCTACCAAAAGTTATTAAGCCTTCAGATTCTATTTGTAAACATTGTCAAATAGGGAAGCAAACAAGAGTTAGTTTCAAAACAAAAGAGCATTCCACAACAAAACCATTAGAACTTATTCACACAGATTTATGTGGACCTACCAGAACTAAAAGTACTTATGGTGAACATTATTTTTTATTGATCGTTGATGATTACACAAGATTGACCTGGGTATACTTTCTAAAAGAAAAAACAGAAGCCTTTGAGAAGTTTAAAACATGAAAATATCTTGTAGAGAATGAAATAGATCTCAAAATAAAATGTCTGAGATCGGACAATGGAGGATAATTCACCTCTAAATATTTCATTCAATTTTTTGAAAATCATGGTATCAAAAGATAATTTTCAGCTCCCAGGACTCCTCAACAAAATGGAGTAGTAGAAAGGAAAAACAAAACAGTTCAAGAAGCTGCAAGAACCATGCTAAATGAAACCAAGCTTCCAGAAAAATTCCAGAGAGATGCAATCTACACAGCAGTCCACATACTTAATCGAGCTCAGTTGAGACACAACCATTTCAAAACTCCTTATGAACTATGGTTTGGAAGGCCAACATCTGTAAAACACTTTAGAATTTTTGGAAGTAAATGTTACATTAAGAATGATGAAGATAATTTAGGAAAGTTTGATCCAAGATATGCTGAAGGGATATTTTTAGGGATTCTCCTAATAAGAAATCATACAAATGCTATAATCTTAGAGTACTAAATATAGTGGAAAGTGTTAATGTAAAGATAGATGATCTAAAACTAAAGAAGAGCATATCCCAAGACATATCAAAAATTGATAAAACTTCTCAGCAAGATGATGATGATGTAGAATATCAGCAAGAAGATGATGATAATGAAACAAAGGAAAATTAATTGTATATTGATGAAGAAGACAATGAATAAACCCCCTTTCCTAAAGCTTCATCAAAAAGAGTTCAAAAGAATCATCCTAAAAGTCAGATTATTGGAGATAAAAATGTAGGAGTGGAAATAAGAAGGAGACTCACATTTGACTCATAACAAGCAATGTTATCCCTGATAGAACCTAAGTCATTTATAGAAGCTAGCAAAATTAAATATTGGATAAAATCAATGAATGAATCATTATACCAAATAGAGAAGAACCATACTTGGGAACTAGTTCCAAGACCCAAGGACAAGAATGTGGTGGGAACCAAGTGGATCTTCAAGAACAAACTAAATGAAAATGGAGATATTATAAAGAACAAAGTAATATTAGTTTGCAAAGGATATTCCCAAGTGGAAGGTATTGATTTGGAAGAAACATTTGCTCCAGTAGAAAGACTTGAGGCCATCAAAATGTTTATGGCATTTGCAACCTTCAGAAATTTCAAAATCTATCGAATGAATGTCAAGTCAACATTCCTTAATGGAACACTAGAAGAAGAAGTCCATGTTGAACAACCAGAAGAATTCATGTTAACATAAAATCAGGACTACGTGTGCAAGCCAAAAAAGGCCTTGAATGGTCTTAAACAATCCCTTGAGCATGGTTCTCAAGGCTTGATCAGTACCTGCAAAAAAAAGGATATAAAAGAGGGACTACTGACAAAAATTTATACATCAAAATTGAGGATCAAAACATAATTTTTGTGGTGGTATATGTAGATGGCATCATATTTGGAAGTAGTCTTAGTATACTAAGCAGAAATTTTGCAACCAAAATGCAAGAAGAATTTGAAATGTCTATGTTGGGAAAACTATCCTTCTTCTTAGGTTTACAAGTAACTTAAACAGAAAAATGAATATTTGTTTCCCAAGCCAAATATATCAAGGAAATGCTAACTAAATTCCAATTGGAATATAGTAAAACTATGAGTACTCCCATGGTCACTGGATGTAAACTAAGCCTAGAAGATGACTCACCAAAACTAGACCAAACGATGTACATATCAATGGTTGGAAGTCTTCTTTATTCAACAGCAACAAGACCTGACATCATGCAGGTTGTAGGACTCATAGGGAGACTTCAATCTGCACCCAAAGAAACTCACTTAAAAGCAGTAAAGAGAATATTCATATATCTTAAAGTAACCTTAGAACTTGGATTATTGTATCCAAAAGATAAAGACTTCAAACTAGCTTCATACACTGATGCGGATTGGGCCGGTAGTATAGATGATAGGAAAAGCACCAGTGGAGGAGAATTCTTTTTAGGAAAGTGTCTGGTAGCATGGATAAGTAAGAAACAAATATCCACATCACTTTCCACAACAGAGGAAAAATACATTGTTCCTGCATCCTGTTGCACACAAGTTCTTTGAATGAAGCAAGAATTAGAAGATTTACAAATAAGATATGATGATCCCATTACTATTAATTGTGATAACACTAGTGCCATAAGTATCTCTAAAAATATAGCAATGCATTCTAAAACCAAACACATTCCAATTAAATATCATTTCCTAAGAGATCAGGTTATCCAAAAGGTGGTTAAAATAATGTATGTGGAAACTAAAGAACAAATTGCAGACATATTCACAAAATCGTTGCCTATGATAACTTTTGAAAATCTTCAACAAAAATGGGAGTAATTCACATACCTCATTAAAACCATAAAAAAATGTATTAGAAGAAAAGGGGCACATGGTCGGGGGGAGCATTTCCACAGGGGGAGCAAAGAAAGATCCCATCTACCATTGCTCTCAAAGGTGGAGAAAATTGATAAGCAGCAGAAATAAAAATATTTCAAAGAAAAGGGTGCCATCAATGTAAAAAGGGGGAGAATGTTGGACACAGTGGTATGATATTGTCATTGATGTCAACAGAGTGTAGAATAATATAGTACAAACCCAAAGCTAATAAGGAAGAACATTAATTGAATCTCAGAAGAGATGACACGCATGAGCCGTTCATTCTTCTTTCAGGACAATCCATGATCGTTAGATCGAGGCGAAGTCAGAGGTTGGGAAGGATTAAATCTCAACCGTCAGATATGAAGAAGGAGCTTAGTATGATCTCGTCATATGTTAGATCAAGGAGGGACTTCATATGAATTCTCGACCATCCGATCGAGTTTAGTGGAAGGACAGTGTAAGCCACAATAACCCAGAGTATCGGATTAAAAGAAATCATGCAAACCGTTAATCTAAGATATCCTCGGGAGAAACACGAGTCATTGAATCAGGTGGTCAACTCCAGTGTTGACCATTCTGGAGAAAAGGAGTCTATAATAGGTGAATTTACCCGAAGTTCGAATCCTCGAAGTCATGAACTACGGTCAACTCCAGAGAAAATGAGTCCAGAGCAGTTGAAATTACCCGAAGGTCGAAGCCCCAAAGTCACGAACTTCGGTCAACTCCAACACTAACCACTCTAGAGAAAAGGAGTCTAGAACAGGAGAATTTACCCGAATTCTAAAGCCCCGAATTCACGAACTCTGGTCAACTCCAATGCTGACCACTCCAAGGAAAAGGAGTCTAGAACAGGTGAATTTACCCGAAGGTTGAAGCCCCGAAGTCACGAACCCATGTCGACCGTCGGATCAGAGGAAGAATAGGAAATACCATCAACCATTGATATATTCAGAGTGTGCCAAGGAAGAAGGTGGTCAACTCCGACCTTGACCTACTCCAGAGATAAACGGCTCAGATAAACCAAGAATTACCGAATCCCAGAGCTCCGAAATAAAAAAAGGTCGTAGGATCAAGACAGTCGAAAATATACGGTGGTAGATCTATTCGGAAATTCATAAATAATCGAAGGATGGTATAAAAAGTGCCAAAAGTCCCGAAACCATGAAGTACTGAAGCCACGAAGTAAGACATGTGGCAGAAGACAAATATGACATGTGGCCCAATCGGTTGGTGACAAGTGTCATAGTATAGTTGGCACATTAGGTATACAAAAGTCACGAATCAAGGTGACATGTGGCATCCACTCAGCCAGTGCCACTTCAACAGTGACATCAACATCAATGTCACTACGGGACTACACCCTCCAGAGATAACCATCCTCTTCTACCAGCTAAAATTCCTGAAGCGTCGAAGGCCAAAGTTAACGCTGGTCGTTGATCTAAGATCCTCATGAATGTTTTTTTAGCGTTCGATCTATTAGTGAATATAGTATACGCACTTCAGAGAAATCTACTCTGGAAGAATTGGAAGACTACAAAGGTTTGAGTCCCGAAATGTCGAAGTTCTGAAGTAAATGAGAATCGTCCATCTTAAACGTGTAAATAAAATATGACAGTCAATATTGATAAGTGATTGAGCACTCGTTTGGCCTAGCACTTAGTCACCGCCTATGTTCATATGGAATAGAGGTCCTCAAAGTGAGTCTGTGCGAATTTTAAACATACAAAGGAATAATTTCTACTGTCAAGAAGAAACTTTGAACTAGATAGGATCTGGAATTTGTCTTGATTGATATTAAGTGATCACATACATCTGATGAATTGGAAAGCTAATCGAAAATCTCAAATAAGATCTGTTGGAGAACTGAGGATGCATCAAAATCATAAGAATAAAATAAAAAGGCATGGGATCGAGTTAAAAAGAAATCGATCCATACCTGTGATCGATTTATGAAAATCCCTCTTACTAAATTGAAAAGATTTCACATTAATGTGTGAATAATAATAGAGGGATATATTAATTCTAAATTGAAAGTCAAATGTTATTACTGTTAATTTAAATGAAGAGGTGCAATGGTCCAAACAAAGGGACACAATTCTTCAATGCTCACACCAGTTGGAAGACTATATAGGAAATAAATAACGGTGAAGAAGATGTGTCTCTGCAGTCCAGATCAAACCAAAAAAATAGAAGCAGAGTCCAAAGAAGAAGAACTGATGATACTTATGCAGTGAGGGTGGAAGGGAAGAGAAAGGAAGGATTCATATCCTTTACTAATTAAAGTGTGAATAAAAGGGAGTTGGTGCTTCCTAGGGTTGGTGCCCTAAAACCAAAGGAGTTGGTGCTTCCTAGGGTTGGTTCCCTAAATACAAGGGATTTGGTGCTTCCTAGGGTTTGTGCCCTAAAACAAGGGAGTTGGTGTTTCCTAGGGTTGGTTCCCTGAAGAAGGGGATTTGTGTGTCCTAGAGTTGGTGATATAAAAAGGATTAGTGTCCTTCACTATCTCATATTATTCTTTATAAAACCTTGTAATTCATGTTAATTATATTTATATAATTGGTTTTAAATAAAAGTCCATTGTTGATCTTTGTGTTGATTAATAAAATATCATAGTAATTGTTAATTATCTAAAAAAAGGTAATATTGATTCAGCCCCCCCCTTCTCATTATTTCCAACAGAAACCATTCAATTCCTCATCATTTTCAAATACCTGAAGGTATTCTTGATTATCGGGCACCAAAGGTCTAAAAATTATTTTGACTTGAAATGAAATTTTTCTTTGAATATCCTCAGGATTAGATAATGAATTAGCAAGGAATCTTCCTTTTGATTTTTCTCTCCGGGGAAAAAAGATATAATGATTGAATAGAAATCCTCCATCAATTCATTTACTCTTTTGACATACAACTTGAGTTTTTCTTTCTTGATCTTATATCTTTTAATGACTTGATTTATAACCAACTCAGAATCACTGGTTATAATCAAATGTTCAATGTTCACTTCTAGTGCTAGAAACATCCCTTGATTAGTGCTTCATAATCTGCTTCATTGTTGGTACATGGAAATTCCAATATGATAGCATGTAGATATATGACTTTATCTCGACTTTTAACTAGAATTCCAACCCCACTCCTGGAATTTGAGCATGCACCATTGAATGACATTCTCCAGAATCTAGTAAAAGAATTATCTTATTGTATCAATTTTTCTGACTGTTCCAAATCAAGTATAGCCTAATTTCCAATACCTGCGTCTATACAATTTGCATCATTTCATTCTCTTTCTTTTTAAATGAAAATGGTTTTTTGGTCTCACGAGCAACTTTCAACATTGTCTAATCTTTGTTTGGCAGCATCATGCAACTACCATCATTTATTATGTAACCACTGATCATTGAAGACCAATTTCTTCTAAGGACTAACCCATATGTTGGTGGAATATCAACCACTATGATAGTGAAAACAATGATAATATGGGGAGCAATAGTAATCCAAGCATAGAAGTACTTGATTTCTCCATAGGCTAGTGCCTATCTAGAATCTATTGCATAAACACTTTCACTTGTTTCATAATATTTGGTACAACTCATACCGAGTGCTTCTATTACTGTGAGGGGCTTGATATTATTCATCGCTCTGGAATATATCAAATAGTTTTGAAGCACAAAATCATGATTTTCAATCGAGATATAAAAGGGAGGAACTTTTCCTCTCAACTTGACAGTTGATATGCTATGATTCTACCTTGGTTTTGCAATAACAACTTCCATTCTTCCACTTGGTTCATCTAAAAGTTTGAGAATATTTTCTCTTTGATGTGGAATTTTTACCACTTCCATGAAGGGTAGAGTGATTCTCAATTTACTAATATCATTGACCACAGTATACATCATCTGAGGAGTATTTACAATTGTTTGTTTCTCACTTGATTTATTCTTCTCTTTTTCTTTTTCTATATTTTCTTTTGGGTTGGATTTATTTGATTATGCACATATTTGGACAACATTGTCTTGTGAGATATTATTTTCTTCATTTTCTTTAAATATGTACATGGATGTCTCACATCCATCCGTTTGTACAGATTCAAGAATTTATTCTTGAATATAGTCGGCCTCTTGCTCAATAACTTGTTCATCATAAGCTTCTTCAAGTATTACTGCATTGAGATTAAGTTCCCTTGGGATTCTTTGTCTCTGTTGATTATTGGTATTCTCGATTCTTGTCCTCTATTCATGAGCATGATTTATTCTTTGTTATGGAACTGGAATCCTTGAAGAAGGCATGAAATTTTCATTTCTTATCAATCTAGTTATTTCATTCTGCATTTGCCTAATAGTTCTGTTCATTTCTGCAATCTCCATCTTTTTATTTTTCTCTTGTGCTGCAACTGGGTTGATTTTTACATTTGGAATGGTCCCTTTGAAAAAACCTCCTTGGCTCCTTGAATTTTGAGATAGTGTGTTTTTTTATCATCAGTCTTCTTTGATCTTGATTCCCCTTGATAAAAAATTGTCAAATTATCTATTTGTCTTTGTACTTTTCCAAAAATACTATCAGGGTCATCTCTTGTTTCAAACATGATTTCTTCCATCTCTGTGGCTTTTCCCATTGCTTCATTTAGGTTTTAAATTTGAGATGTTCTAATAGAAAAATTTACATTGGCAGGCATGGAATTCTTATAACAACCGAGTACTACCGGAGCATTTGGCCTTTTCTCTTCTGGTATTTTGTTCAATGTTTTATTGAATCTCAAATTAAAATCTCAAATTATTTCATTTTTTCTCAGACTAATTTTAATAAAGTCTGTGAGAAGAGTATGGTAAGCAAGTGGAGGAGAAAACATATTCAATAACATCATTTCAAGATCATCAAATGACCCAATCAAACTTGTAGGCAATTATGTGTACCATTCATAAGCTTGATTGGCCAATGTTTGGAGAAATAATCTTACCATTACATCATCATCTTCAAAAAGATGGAAATCACAAACATCCAAGAATAAATCTACATGTCTTTTTGGATCAATCGCTCCATCCCCTAAGAATGTATTTAATGTCCCCTTTGGAAGAATAGGGATCTCATGGTCTGTTTATGTTACGGTAGTTGCGAGAGGTATTAACCTCCATGTGTAACCTCTGACTAGATTAGAATGTTCTGGAAGCTAGAGAAACCCTAAACATATGTGTAGAAACCCTGGAAGACATGTCGGCTCAATAAAAGAATTAATATTTAAGTATTAGCCTCTAAAAGAAGAATTCGGCTTGGACAAGTGAAAAAGAGCACTATAAATAGAGGGAACTTGATCTCATTTGGTCATTCGCTCACTTACAGCTTACACAAGTCAAGTGGTGCGCAAGTTTGGAGAAGGAGTGCAGTTGTAGCTATTGCAACTGGGTTTTTGGTCTTGGTTTATGGTTTGTGGACTCTCTTTGTGGTGATTTATTCTTAGAGAGATATATATACGCTATCTCTTGATTATCTATTGGGTCTAGTAATGCTTCCATAATTATTCTATCTGTCAAGGTTACGGTGCTCAGGGGTGGTTGTGTGCCTATGGTTGGGTGACAATATTGAGATATTTTCTATGGTAAAACGAGCACTTCGAATATTTTAACAAGTTATGGACCCACACTATCTTCAGAAAATATAACTATTGGAAGGTATATTGGGAAGTTATTTGACAAGCTCATTGTAGCACCAAATTACAGTTCCAGTTGTAGTCAGGTTTTTGCAGCGGCAACAAAAACCCTAACCCTTGTGTTTAGAAACTTTTGGTGAAGTGTTTTACCTAATTCCTTGAAATAATAGTGTACCCTATCCTAGCACACCTCTTGGTACCCTCAGCTAGAAAAAACTTCAGTTTTGAATTTTTGGTCAAAGTCAAAGGTTAACTGGTCAAAGTCAAAGGTTGACTTTTGGTCAAAATTGATTTTGTGGTCAACGTTGTAATTTCAGGGTTTCTGGATTTTTCTAATCATTGAACCTTTTTTATTTAGTTCCTAACCTCTTCTCGTCAAGATGGTGTATAGTTTCATATTAGAAGACAAGCAGAACGATGTTGCAAATTTCAAAGGTATGCACTTGTATATGTTTTTTCATGTTATACCATCTAGCAGAAGCATGAGTGTATTTTGCAGGGAATGTAAAAGAGACCTTGTCCAAGCAATGATCTTGGATTCAGTAGATTCAAAGGAATAAGTAGTTGAGGCTCCAGGTTCCAGGTTTGATTGATCAAATTGTTAAGTTTCAATTTGCACATACCAAGGTTGATAGTTACTACATTACAAATTGTGAAAGTAGTCTTTGAAACGTTATATTATTGCTAGGTGCAATGAATACTTGACTGCATATGGATACCATTTATATATATGATTATTGTAATTGTTTGCAAGATGAACTAACATCTCCTCTAGAGAGATATTTCTTGTTTTCTCCCGAGCAAGTCACCTTGGTCATACTATGATGATCACCATGAAATTTTTATTCATTCTTGTTACCACAGACATGTTATGAAAATGTTATTATACTGGAAATTTTTTTATTGTTCTTATATTGGGCAGGTTATCTTATAAGATTCCATGAATGATCCGAAAAGATCTTTTAAAGACAATGGTTCAGTTTTTAAAGCATGAGTACATTAACCATTTAGGAAACTGATGAAAGAGGAAGAATTGATGATGAAACATGGAATCCATAATAACATATACATATATGGAAATAAGCATAAAGAAACAACAAACCATAAACAAAAAAGTTGATAACAGAGTTCGGCAATCTCGCCTACATCTTCGGGCCTTTCTCTCAATGGGTGAGGCTTTCTTATTTTTGTTCAAAGCTTCAAAATTACATCATAAAAATGAAAAAAGGATTACAAATTGATCTGGTTGTGTTCTTCTAGATCTAAAGAACCCATCACAATTGACGGCACTGAAAATGAATGAACGAAGCTCCCAGAAATGGCCCGCAAAGTTGCTCTCCTCAATGGCTTCCCTGCATAAAAATGGCTTTGGCTCAAAAATTCTTCATCATTTTCTTGTTCTGAACCTCCCCATGGCTTCAAGAACCTCTGGTTTATATAGGATTTAATTTGGAAACAAACTCCCAACTTCCCCCCAAGATTTGGCCTAAAAAAGGGCCCAAGATCCTCCAAAAATGGATTAAATCTCCCAAAACTGGTTAAAAATCCATTAAAATATTTATTATAAAGTTAAAAAACCCACTTTTGGGCTCAAATTAGGCACATCCCCTAATTTCTCGAGCTCCTAGTCATGTGTGCGCCTCCATGTGGCCTAGCGTTGGGCTAGCGCGTTGGCCCCCTCCGATCTCGTCTCCTGGTTACATGTGAATGGCCATATGGTAGTGGGCTAAACCTTCCATGCGCTTAGAACTGTGATAGCCCCCCTGGTCATAGCTTTTGGTTACGTCGTTGGTTAAGCGCCTTGGTCGGTGAGCTAGCTCAACCGACTGAGCGCTAACTGCACTTACCTGCGCCAAGCATCAAAGGAGTTGTCGTCTGGTAGCTATCAATGCAACCGGGGGTTGGATAATGGATCGCGCACCAACAATAAACCGATGGACATATTGGTATGGGCATATGCAGGTGCGTCAGTGGCTAGGGCCTAGCCCCAGCCCTATTCTCCGCCAAAATCACCACAATTCTCATTCAAATAATTAAATCATACTATAGTTAATAAGTACCAATGTAGGCACGTTGGTAGCTCGACCCCTTCCAAATCATTCGCCTGGACCGGAGGTCACGGGGTCCACTCTCGTGGAGTCACATAAATGTTTTTCCCATAACCACCAATGGAGGAGTGCCATGTGGCAGCCCAATACTGGGCCACATGGAACCATGCCATTCGCCAACCAGAAATGATGTGTCAAGATATGATTTCCCACGCCAGCCCCACTCCAGTCAGTTGCCATGTGTTGTACGGTTGTATGGACCTTGCCACGTTAGTTGTACGATCGTGCCATGTGTCACCATTATAGTGGTGCCACGTGTCACAATCTGACTCGTCCACCTGTCTATCAATGTGTCTGCCCAATCATCATCCAAAACATATGCCACATCGTTGTACGGTCATACGGCCTGTATAGTCAACTGCCATGTCAGCACTGTATGAACTGCACAGTCATCAAATTTTGCATGTTTGGCAAAATGAACAAATCACGATATTTTTCACATAAGACGTCTGTTTGAGCCTATTCAAGGTTGGGTTTGTATCGACGAGGCCTACGCACACGTCCATTTTGAAGCCATTCTGAGAACTTTGATTTTTAGGCCTTCCTGGACCCATTTTGATTCCTGGATCCATTATGGATCATGCCTCCCCACTAAAGACCTTTTGGTCCTCCAAAAGGATACTAACCAATCATCAATTGTGGGATAGGCCACCCCACTTGTTCTCTGTCTTTAAACTTTGTCCTATGGACCTGTCTCATCAAGATCAACTGTAAAACAACCATTATAACTGACAACATATTGTTAGCCACTTGTACTCTGTCACATATTACTGAAGCCACTATCATCCATGTTGACAACATTACTAATGATAACATCATAAATATGATTGCAAATGAGCTAATATCATGTTCTTGCTTAAGATCAATTGCTTGATTTGAAACAACTATAGGCGTGTTGCTTGCATGAGCTACCTTTCTTAATTATTCCATTGTTTGAAGAGATTGATTTTCTTTTAAGTGATGAGCATGTACAACATATTCTTTGTTTGCTTTGATTAAGTGATATTGATTATGTTCCCTATAGAAGATTGTTTTACGATCATACAAATAAGAAATTCCTAAGATCATCCCACATTCATTGAGTGGCACCACATCACATGTTACCTCATCCACAAACTTAGATGAAATTGCAAACTTTAATGTACATTTATTTGTTATGTGCAATTTATGGTTGTTGCTTATCCATTTAAGTGAGTAAGGCTTATGATGCATCTGAGTGTTTAATCCAAAAATTTTAACCACTTCCTCTGAAATCAAGTTAGATTGAGATCCACTATCTATCAATGTGTCGACCTTAGTATGCCTCATAATGACCCTTATATGAAACAATTTAATTCTAGAATCAAATCCATCACCAATTTTACTAGTCAAACCAACCGCTGAAATTTTAGATTCAACACCCAAATCTGATCCCAAGTCTGTTGTTTGTGTTTCTATTACAACTATTTGTCTCCCTTTCTCTCTTTGAACCACTTCGGTCTCTTATCGGGATGAAATTTCCAGCAATGTTCCTCATTGTGCCCTTATTTCTTGCAATGCTTGCAAGAGGGCTTCTCTTCCTTTCTTGTCACTGAATTTTCCTTCTTTCCATTCCACTTCCTTTTGTCCTCTTTTCTTGAAGACGATTCCCCTGATACACCAACTCTTGTTTTCCCTGCCTCAATGTATGTTTCTTGAACAAAAACCTCATCATGATTAGTAGGTCAAAACATAAATACAGTGTTACGAATATGTGCAGGTAAACCTCCTATATACTTCATAAGAGTTTCTTGGGTATGTAAAGGAATATCTAACATCAATGCCATCTTACGAAAGTTATCTATGTATTCTTGCACTGTTTTCCCCTTTCTTAGTTTAAGACCTTGCCATTCAATTAAGGATTTCTCTTTATAACCCAAAGGGTAGAATTTCTTTCTGAGTGCAGAAATAAAAACTTGCCATGATGGAAATACATTACCCACTTGTTGCGTGCCATTTTGCAACTTGCTTTGCCACCAGATGAGTGGTGTGCTTGCAATTTGCAGCAATGCCAACTTAATTTGAGTTGCCTCATCTTTGATTTTTTTCACACTGCAATAAACTTCCATCTATTTGACCCAGTTATCAAGCCTCTTTGCATTGACTTCACCATCATACATGGGTAATTCAAATTCCACATCAAGCTTAAGTAAAGGCATTTCATGTTTATGTTTTTGGGAATTTTTTCTTGCGGTGGATTTAGAAATTGAACTTGAAGGAGAAGAAGTTGATGGAGAAGAAGGAGGTGAAGGAGGAGTTTGAGGAGGATCCTCTAATTCTTCACTTTTGACCTTTGAATATTCACCTAGAATCTGTCTCTTTCATTCCAAGTAATCCTCATATAGAACCTTCATCATCTCCGACATGGCGAAGAAAGTTTTTCAAAACTCTTTCTCATGTTGAGAAAGTCCCTCTTCTGATACCATCTTCTCACTTTGAGAATTTGTCTTTCTTGATCCAATCTTAGGATCCTCTTCAACAAGCTCACCATCACCATGACTTAGATTTTCCCTGATAATCATGCAAACTCAAAAACCAACCGTCAACTAGATCTGATACCACTTGATCTAAAAATATCTTTTAAAGACAATGGTTGAGTTTTTAAAGCATGAGTTCATTAACCATTTAGGAAAATAATGAAAGAGGAAGAATTAATGATGAAACATGGCAGCCATAATAACATATATAGATCTAGAAATAAGCATAAAGAAACAACAAAGTTGATAACGGAGTTCGGAAATCTCACCTATGTCTCCGAGCCTTTGTCTCAATGGGTGAGGCTTTCTTATTTTTGTTCAAAGATTCAAAATTACATCATAACAGTGCCAAAAGGCTTACAAACTGCTCTGGTTGTGTTTTTCTAGATCTCAAGAACCTGTCACAAATGACGACATTGAAAATGAATGAACAAAGCTCCCAGAAATGGCCCACAAAGTTGCTCTCCTCAATGGCTTCCCTGCATAAAAATGGATTTGGCTCAAAAATTCTTCATCATTTTCCTGTTCTGAACCTCCCCATGGCTTCAAGAACCTTTGGTTTATATAGGATTGAAGTTGGCAACAAACTCCCAACTTCCACCCAAGATATGGCCTCAAAAAGGGCCCAAGATCCTCCAAAAATGGATTAAATCTCCCAAAATTGGTTAAAAATCAATTAAAATCTTTATTATAAAGTTTAAAAACCCATTTTTGGGCTCAAATTAGGTGTAGCCCCTAATTTCCAAGGCTCCTGGTCATGTGTGTGCCTCCATGTGTTCTAGCGCGTTGGCCCCCTCCGATCTCGGCTCCTGGTTAGATGTACATGGCCATATGGTCGCGAGCTAAAGCTTACACGTGCTCAAAACTGTGATACCCCCCTGGTCATAGCCTTTGGTTATGTCGTTGGTTAAGCACCTTGGTCGGTGGGGTAGCCCAACCAATCAGGTGTTAATTGCACTTACCCGTGCCAAGCATCAAAGGAGTGGTTGTATGGTAGCTTTCAAAGCAACCAGGGGTTGGATAATGGATCGCACACCAACAATAAACCAGTGGACATATTGGTATGGGCATATGCAGGTGCGTTGGGGGTTGGGGCCTAGCCCCAGCCCTATTCTCCGCCAAACTCACCACAATTCTCATTCAAATAATTATATCATACTATAGTTAACAAGTACCAATGCGGGAGGGCTCGTAGCCTGAACCCTGCCAAACCATTTGCACGGACCGGAGGTCACGGGGTCGACTCCCATGGAGTCACATAAAACTTTTTCCCATAACCACCAACGGAGGGGTGCCACGTGGCATCCCAAGACTGGGCCACGTGGCACCATGTCATTCACCAACCATAAATGATGTGTCAAAATATGATTTCCCACATCATCACCTTTCCACGTCAGCCCCAATCCAATTAGCTTCCACGTGTCATACGGTTGTATGGACCTTGCCACGTCAGATGTATGGTCGTGCCACGTGTCACCCTTACAGTGGTGCCACATGTCACAATATGACTCATCCATCTGTTTGCCAGCGTGTCTTCTCAGTCAACATCCAACACATCTTCCATGTCACTGTATGGTTGTACGGCCTGTATAGTCAGCTGCCACGTTAGCAATGTACGGACTGCACAATCATCAAATTTTGCTTGTTTGGCAAAACAAACAGATCATGATATTTTTCGCATATGATGTTCGTTTGAGCTCGTTCAAGTTGTGTTGGGTTCGTATCGACGAGGCCTATGCACATGTCTATTTTGAAGCCACTTTGAGCACTTTGATTTTTAGGCCTTCCTGGACCCATTTTCATTCCTGGATCAATGAAGGATACCATGGAGATATATTTGTTTGTTAAAAATAGGTTACTATGAAAGAATGATTGATCACAACACTGGAAGATTGTTGAAGAATGTTGTCTGCTATTTTCCTTGTTATTGTTCTTGTTCCAGGCAAGTCATAGTTGATAGCTCTAGGAGGGAACTACAATGACAGTTTCAAGCATGGAGCAGATGACTTCATGAGTGGTGAATCAGATGGTCTCACCAAGTATCAATTATAAAGGAAGCGTGGAAAGAAAAAGGAGTTTTGGATATCCTTCACTCAGATGCATGCCAACCCTCTCACTAAATGGGTAAGTACAAAATGTTTCATTTATTGATGATTTCTCACATAAAACTTGCATTTTTTTCTTGGAAGCAAAAGGGAAAAGTATTTAGTAAGTTCAAGAAATTCAAGAACTTGTGGAAATCTTATCTGAAAAGAAGTTAAAGATATTGAGGTCTGATATTGGAGGAAAGTACACCTCAAATGATCTCAAGACATTCTTCAGAGAGGACAAGATTAGGAGGGAGATCATCACTGACTACAATGCTTAAGAGAATGGTGTGGAAGAAATAAATAAATGTTCAATTATGGAAGTAGTAAAATCCATGATCCATGATCAAGACTTACCAATGCATATGTGGGTTGAAGCAGCCAGGACCGTGATGAGTTCCATGATAAACATCATGTAGATCCTAGGATTGCAGATGCAGAGAAAGGTAAGAATGTTGTATCATACATGAAATAACCACAGAGATCTGAAGACCCACACCAATATAAGACTAATAAGGGAAGATCAGCCTGGGCTCTTGAGATCATTCAAGATGCAAAGAAGTATGGTGCTCCAGATTGAACTTTCAGAGAAAGAAAGAAGTCAAAACCATATTCCAGTTACAGAACCTTCCACCTTTTAGGACTTAGTCAAGCAGAAAGGATGGAAGGAGGTTATGATGGAAGAATATCAATCCATCATGAAAAAATATGTATGGGAAATTGTGCCTATATGAGTTTACAAGATAAAGCATGCAATGAATGAAAGTATCGATAAATACAAGGCAAGATTTTGGCCAGAGGGTTCTCCTATTTGGAGGGAGAAGACTATGATGAGACAATAGATCCAGTTGCCAGATATACATTTATCATATCTCTTGCAACATCCATGGGTTGGAGTTTACATCAAATGGATGTAAAGACCACTTTTTCTCAATGGAGTAATTGAGAGAAACATTAAGGTTTTGGAGTACACTCGAGAGAAACCCATGTATGTATGGACTCAAGCAAGATATAAAATCTTGGTGTAGAGCCTTTTATTGTTCAGTGTAAGAGGGAGTTAGATTCTGAATTTGATATGAAGGATATTGGTCTCATGCATTATTTTTTGGGACTAGAAGTACAGCAAAAGTGTGGTGAAATATTCTTGTGGCAATGAAAAATATGTTGTAAAGATTCTTCATAAGTTTTGGATGATGGATTGCAAATCCATGGAAACTCCCATGGTAATATATTTGAGGAATTTGAGAGACTTTGATTATGATCTAGTAGACTCATCCCTTTACCGGAAGTTGATTGGATTCTTGATGTATTTGGTGAATAATAGGCCGAACTTTTTCTTTGTTGTGAACATGTTGATCCAGTTCCAGGTGGAACCCAGACATGAGTATTGGATAGTTGCAAATCATATATTGAGATATATTCGTGGCATGATAATTTATGGTTTGAGATATGCCTCAAATAGTGATGTACAACTTCATGGATTTATAGATTCATATTGGACATCGAGTTAAGATGACAGAAAGAGTACTTCTGGCATGTGTTTCAGTATGGGATGTTCTATGATATCATGGGCTAGCAAGAAACAGAAGTATGTTGCACTTAGAACTACAGAAGCAAATTAAATTGCATCTTATGATTCTTGTACGAAAGCAGTGTGGCTCTATACGCTGGTTTCCGGATTGTTTTATCAGGTGTTGGATTCGACCATGATATATTGTGATAACCAGAGCTATGTGAATCTCTCAGAGAACTTGGTGTTCCATGATAGGCCGAAGCACATTAATATCAAGTACTATAGTCCAGAGGGGAGAAGTGGTTCTCCAATATATCTCCACTGATGAGCAGAATACAGATATTTTGATGAATCCTTTATCCAAGATAAAGTGTTCATACTTGAGGGACAAGTTGGGGCTCGTGGAGATTTCTCCCTTGGTTGAAAGGGAGGAGATGACTTCCTCGTTTGGGAGGGAGCACTGATATGTGGCATCCTGGATTGTCAGTGAGTTGTGGATCTGTATCATGCTAGTAAAACTTAGAGATGATCATACATCTTATAGATGATGCTTGCATCATGCTAGATATGATCATGCTAGTACAACTTTGATATGATACATATGGTTGGATTTGTTGATACAATGGCCTGAGGAGCATCGTGCTAGTACATCTTAGAGGTGGAAATATAGCTTAGAGATGATTCTTGCATCATGCTAGTTATGTTCATGCTAGTACAACTTAGAGACGATGTTGGTGATCCGCATCATGCTAGATATGGCCATGAGAATACAGCTTAGATATGGCATACAACTTAAATATGATGTATTGACATCATGCTAGATATGTCATGCTAGTATGGCTTAGAGATGACCATACAACTTAGATATTATGCAGGGGGGCCATGTCATGCTAGATATGTTCATGCGAGTACAACTTAGAGGTGGAATATAGCTTAGATATGTATTGACATCATACTAGATATGTCATGCTAGTACGGCTTAGATATGATAATACAAGTTAGAGATGACACAACGAGGCACTTATCTACATCATAACAGTACAGCTTAGAGGTGGCATACAACTTATATATGATGCCTTGGAATCATGCTAGTACGACTTAGAGATGATGTGGATGATACTCTGGATCATGCTAGTACAACTTAGATATGATGCATTCAAATCATGTTAGTATGGCTTAGAGGTGATGTCGTTGATGTAGGATGATATCAGATGATATGATTTGATTGTTGCGGAGATTGTATGTCTGTAGACAGTAGTTACATGCTACTATGGTAAATGTGTTCCACTGGTAGTGATTGTGTGTCACTGGTTAATAGTCATGTGCTACTAGGAGTGGTTGTGTACCACTAGGTAGTAGTTGTGTAATACTATGGATAGAAACATTTGTGTTTTATTGGATGGCATTGTAGTAATTGTATGCTACTATCTGATTGCCATGGAGACTACCACTAATGTTGGAGATGATTTCCATATAAATGGATAGTAAGTTTGCTAGTGGATAGACATTCTCTAGGCAGAGAATGGTCCAGGAAGAACAAATTTCTGGTGGAAGGGCATTCTCCCTGTGGAGAATGGTCCAGGTTCACATCTTGTTGACGTATCATGGACAAGTATTTTTCCTAAGGGACAGATTGTGGCTCGATTAGGAAAATGGTTGAGGATCGATATTCTCTTGAGTAACAGTTATTGGCCTGATTAGATTGAATAGTCCACCCCCTAAGGTCATGATGTCTTGATTAGGGTGGTTGATATGGGATCGATATTTTCTAAGGCATATGCAAGAGATTGATCTCTACGGTAGATATGACCCGATTAGAAAATAGTCTAAGACTGAAATTCCTGTAGGAATGGTCTTTGTAGCCCATGGCATGGATTTTAGTATTTGGGAGAACTGATATTCTTCTAGGACATAGGTTCGAATTAGAAGAATGATTCTTGTATCCCATTGTGGGGATTTCAGCATCTGTTGGGACAACTATTCTTCTAAGACGTATGTTCGAAATAGAAGAATGGTCATTGTATCACTCTGTTGAGTGAGTGACTTATTCAGCATCATGTCTTATTACTTAGATGGAGTATGGCCTTGAGAGATGATGCAGTTGATGCTATGAGATGATACTAATAGCCAAATGTTTCTCGTGAGTTGATCTACATGATCATGAGATAGCATGTGTGGCTATGATGATGCTACCAGCAGAATGGTATGTTTTTTCTCAAGACCATTACCATTAAATACCTCTGTAGCTAGGAGGGAGTGTTGATGTTACGGTCGCTGCGGGAGGTATTAACCTCCATGTGTAACCTCTGACTAGATTAGAATGTTCTGGAAGCTAGAGAAACCCTAAAAAGATGTGTAGAAATCCTATAAGACATGGCAGCTCAATAAAATAAGTAATATTTAAGTATTATCCTTTATAAGAAGAAGTCGGCCTGGACAAGTGACAAAGAGAACTATAAATAGAGGGCTCTTGAGCTCATTTGGTCATTCAGTCACTCACAACTCACACAATTCAATTGGTGCGCAATATTGGAGAAGGAGTGCAGCTGCAACTACTGCAACTGGGTTTTCAGTCTTGGTTTCTGGTTTGTGGACTCTCTGTGTGATGCGTTATTCCTAGAGAGAGAGAGATACGTTATCTCTTGGTTATCTTTTGGGTCTGGTAATACTTACAGAATTATTCTATCTGTCAAGGTTACAATGCTCATGGGTGGTTGCGTGCCTATAGTTGGGTGACAATATTGAGATATTGTCTATGGTAAAACGAGCACATTGAATATTTTAACATGGTGTTCTCCTTGGAGGTTTAGAGGGGAATCGCTTACCCTTCTCCTAGGAATTATATATCTTCCTTCGCATATTTATTCATGTATTTCCCCGTGTCTTTCTTCACGTCTTTCTTACCTATCACTCATTCTTGAATATCTCTTCTTTCTTTCAAAAATATGTTCTTCAATTTCTAGAACTTGCAATTGCTTACTCTTCCTTTTGGTTATTGGTCCTTTATACTTGTCCAGCTTTGATTTTTGTTTTGTGCTTGATCAATTCGAATCTTTCTCTCGTCTCTTCTTTATCTTCTGAGGATTTCTCGTTCTTCTTATTGAACAAGAGTCTCCCGAGATATCTCTAATTCTTCTCGACTTTGGGTTGTTTTTAATGCAAGATTATATAATTGATGCAGAATACTTGTAATGTTTCCAAGAAATTTTGGCCAAGAACTAGGGTTTCTTGTTTTTTGTTTGTTGTTTGTTGTTTTGTTTTGTTTTGTAGTTTTATTACAAAAAGATGTGTTGAAGTGTTTCGTTGATTTTTTATTGCATAGATAACATCACAACAAGTCTGGAGCACAAGATAATGAAGGAAATACACAAATAAATATAGCAAGCTTTAGATTTGACCTTTATTTAATAATATAAGTGATCTTCATACATGGATATGGAGATTTATAAGATATAGAAAGATGGATGATCTCCAAGCCTCCCACAACGAAAGAGAGTTCAATAAAAGATTAATTTATTTCCCTTTATGGTTAAAACCCTCTAATCTATGTTGAAGTGCCTCTGTATGGTTGGATATGGAACTAGTACAGCCCTGGCTAGCTGAAGAAGATCAATATTTTGGCCCTCTTGGATATGGTCACCAAATAACATAAAACTATTGCCAAATTGTATATCATGGGATGAATAGAAGAACTATATCAAAATTGATTCCAAACTCTGAAGTCTTCTTTTATATCTCTAAATATCCTTAGTGAAAATGTGCCCCTCCTTCAGAAAACTCAACCCAGGCCACAATAAATTATATAGCAGGAGAACCCTCAAGCAAATGCTGCAAAATGGAACTATGGCACTATAAATTAACCATTTATAAGGTGGAAAGTCTGATCTATCCTCCCTATAGAAAATTGAATCTTTCTCCCCTTGGAGATGTGCCCCACTGCTGGAAAATACTTCAATTTTGCACCTTAGCCTCCAAATCTTGAGTGATGAATATATGTCTCTGAGTAGAATGGTGAGGGAGGTATGTTGCACCTCCTTGTCCAATCTTGGACTGGGAACAGAGGAATCTTTAACCTCCTTTCTAGCCTCTAGGGTTTCTTGACTCAAAACCCTCAAAACATGATATGTAGAGCTCAAGTGATCACAATGAGAAAATAGAAAATAATGAGGAGTGAGGCGCCTCCTCTCTCTTTTTTACCTCCCAATCTAATTCTTGGTTGAGTTTCCTTTTTAATTTTTACTAAGGTTGTGATTTGATTTTTCACTTAAGTTACCTTCACCTTTTCTTTTCTTCTTGAAAGTCATTTTTTTAATAAAATCACTTTAATTCCTTAAGTGAATTTTATTGCCTCAACCCCTTTTTACCCATGGGACTATAGTCTAGAGGGGTGACTAGACTACTTAGTCCATCTTTGTTGTTATCAAGGAGAGGGGAACATTACAG
>ML816052.1:29940-51041 GCA_009831015.1 Picea engelmannii | reverse complement strand
TCATTTTTTTAATAAAATCACTTTAATTCCTTAAGTGAATTTTATTGCCTCAACCCCTTTTTACCCATGGGACTATAGTCTAGAGGGGTGACTAGACTACTTAGTCCATCTTTGTTGTTATCAAGGAGAGGGGAACATTACAGTACTTCTCTGGTTTCCCAATCCAATTTCCAGTTGGGGTTGATCAGGTTGAGGCAAAGTGATGAAAAAATTTGGTCTAAAACCAATCTTTAAAATTCTCCCCAGTATGGTCGTCAAAAATGTTGACGTTTGAATATGCCAAGACCAAAACAACAACCTCATGAGGATATGAATCCCCCTACATTTTTAGAGAGGTGGTACTCCTCTTTGGCTTATGATTTTCTTTGAATATTTTATATCAAAATAATATGGGATACTGTCAAATGATTGAATCAAATTCTTTATGGCTCAATTAAATTGAAAATATTGAAAAACAAAATTTATATATATGGAGAATTCCTAAGAAGTGGACCAGGAACCTCAAACACCATTCAATATAGAAAATGATAAAATCCTCACATCCATAATAGGTTAATGTAAATTCTGATCACATTCAAATAGAAATGGTCCAATGATACAAGAGAACTTTGAAAGAGAACTACTTATTAAGCTCAAAATAAGATTTTGATGGATCGAATTCAAATATATTATACTCAAAACTCATATTTATAAAATACAATCAAAATCGATCCCGACTTAGTTCTCTGGAATTTCTCAAAAATGATAATGTTTGTTACAATACTTGAAATTTAAAGACGTTTTTCCATTAATGGACTGGGATTGGGGCTCCCGTGGACCATGAAAATATTACAATAAATATGATGAAAAGAAGAACATGGAGTGGAGAACGAGCAACAGGATCTAGAAAGAAGACAAGGAGGAAGTTATCAGAATTATGTTGTACTTTTCCAATGAAAGAATAAATATAACTGTATGAAATCTGATTAGGAAGAAGGTATGTAATCATTATGGACTTAATATGATGGAATATCTCTCTTTCATTTGCTTCTTGATGCACCCTTTATATCTTTGTTCGTTGCGCTTATGTGGTCGGTTGTAACTACTTCCGTTGGAAATTCGGAAATCTTGATTATAGACTTGTTTAACCATTCTTGACTATATTCTCTTAAGGGGGTGACAATCACTTCTTGCTTTTCTTTGATATTTAACAATTCAGTTTCAATTTCTCTATGATCAATAGATAAATTTTACAAGATAGTTTCAATGTCCTCATTTTTATTTGTGTACTCAACAAGCCAATTATCAATGTCATCATAAGTATACTCAACCATACTATCAAATTTTTTGGCCGATGATTTCTTCAAATTTTCGAATTTCTCTTCAAATTTCTCTTTGCTCATAAGAATTGAATTTGATGTTAAGTTTGGATCTGAAAATTCAATAGTGGTGCCCAGAATATCCAAACAAATAATCTTTGAGTATGCCTCAGTCTTTTTCCTTGATATTTCTTTTAATTGATTTAACAAACCCTTTAATGTATTAATCCTTTCAATCCAACCTGCGTTTAATTGTTTCATATGACTCTGGGAGGGAAAATATTTCTATTTTCTTCTATGACCAATCATGGCCGAGAATTTTTCTATAAACATAGAAACTACATCTATGAAGAATCCTTAGTCATTCTTCAAATTTGCATTTAAGTATTATTTAGTGTTTAGAATTTTGAGCCGGAGAGCGGAAAAACTTTTTTCCAAGTCCCATAAATCTAAAATAAGTGACATTATTTTCTTTATATTCTCTTCAACAAAGTGTTGAGTGGCAATGATTAAGCTTGAAATTCCTTTTACTCTCAGATTTGACTCTGGAGTTCCTTGAAGATTTTTGTCAGGTTGTATCGTGGTGACTGGGGTAGCCAATATAGGTGGGGTCATGAGAGTTGCTTCCAATTTCTTGACTCTCTCCTTAAGTATGAGATTTTCCTCTTGCATATTAATTATTGAAACATCCAATGCATCCCCTGTGACTTTATTAATTGAGGATAATTTTGACGGCAACATGTTTTTAGTATCAATGGTGGGCCATGACTCTCCCTTCTTATTCTTCGAGGTTCTTTCAAAAGTCAATTTATTTGAAGACCTATCAAATAAAACATTTTGTACAGAAAAGGTTTCTTCGTCAGAGAAAACTTCATCTTGAACAACCAATGCATCGGATTGTACATTTACTTGGGCATGTTCTTCATCATCTGGAAACTGAATATTTTCAATATCAACATCCAAGTCCATATTATCAAGCAAAATATTATTTTCAGGTGTGTTTTGTTCTTCTCCCTCTTGTTGAGAATTAACCCTTTTTCTTTTCACTTGTAATTTATGGGGGTTTTCTAGACTTCTTTGAGGAGGATTTATTTCTCCATTGTCACCTGAATTATTACTTAAGGGTTTTTTTTTTGGTTCATTGCAGAATGAAAAATTATTTTAGGCAATATACTTCTATGAGAAACAGCGGGTGACTGGGTGTTTCTTTCACTTAAGGGTTTCCCTCTTTGCTTATGACCTTCATTAGTGCTCACAATTGTCTCTATGTCGCCAAAATTTTTATCAACACCTTGAACAGGAGGGTCATCACTATCACCCTCCTTCTCCCCAAATATGAGTGTATTGATCAATGCAGGGCTGAGCCCAACTGATTCCATGTGATTATAAAAAAATATGGTTAAGGTCAAACCCTTTGATTTCTTCTACAAACTTCAAATTAAACTAGTCAAAGTAAGAGGCATATTCATCAATTTTGGAAATTCCTCTCAAGAGAATTTCACCAACACGCCAATGGAGAGGAATAAAATGTTTTTCCTTCTTTCATAAAAGCATGAAACCAGAAATTATACTTCCTCCCCACCTCTATAATAAATAACTTGTCTGACACATAATAAGGAAGAAATATAGGCTTTTCATGAGAACAAAAAATCCTAATGATGTTATAATTATACATTTTCTCCATAATTCCATTTTTATTCAAAAAGGTGGATGCTTCCAATGAAATCCTGGAAGTGTCTTCTCCAAAGAGTAATTTCTTAAATTCAGATGCAAAATCATTGTAAACTTCATAAAAATAATGGATAACTTTCTGCCTCCATAGAGATTGATACCACATAGTCACGGGTTCAATTTTTGTGTTTATCCTTTTCCAATACTCAAACCTTTAAAAATATGACAGTGTGTGATAGAAAATATCAGATAAGATGCCATATAGAACTTTTTCTCACTTATGAAATTCATTAACTATGCAGAAATTTCAATCGATATCATCTTTGCCCAATCGAAAAAGACATTCTCATGAAGTGTAAAATGTAAAATATATAGGGCCATCCAGGGAATATTTGTCGTAGAATCTTGACCGGTAATTCTAGTAAATAACCAAGCAATTTCTTGATAAGGGTCATTTAAAGAACTAACCTAGATTCTAGATAGGTCTTTTAGCATTGCAGTAGGATCTTGTAGATATTCCTGCAGGAGCTCAATTCCATTATTTTTCCCTCTAAGAAAATTCATGTCCTCTTATCCTTTGTATGTTAGCTTCATCTTTGGTAATTTTAATAATTTTTTAAGACTGAAGGCGCCAATGAAACAGGGGAGCCGCTTTGTAGTGGAATGGTTCTTTTGTTCTTGATGAATTTATCAATACACTAGGTAACAATATCTTTGCAATTGAAAACCTCGGGGACACAACCAACGAGATTTATTCCTTATGTCCAAACCTTATTATTATCTTTCTCTGGTAACGTTGAATAATACCAATATGCGCTCGACCAATGGTAATTGTGATCTTCTTTGGCGAATAGATTCAAGGTATCCTCGCAGAAATGTTGTTTTCTTTCGATCATCTTCAACAGGTTGATAGACTTCTCTGTAATGCCGCTTAGAACAGTGAAATAATATTTAAGTTAGATCCTTCATGAAAGAATTAACCTGAAATAAATATGATTTTCCTCGATAGAAACATCATTAATAACGGCCTTTTCAAAATTCAATTTAGCACTTGAGTCCATAGAATTAGCATTTAATATCACTCAAGAACTGTGAAAGAAAGATGACACGTCATGGCGGGGTGGTAGAGTGGAATATTTCAAATAAGAATATGAGTTTGTGAGCCCATGAGTCTGCTATGATAAGAAAAATGGCTAAGTATTGATACTTTTTAGACGAACTTGTGAATATTGGAAATATAAAAGACAATAAATCGCAAATATGTGAGTCTGCGAGTCCACAAATAAAAAATAAACTAAGTATTGGAAAAAAGGTTCAAGGAAGAAAGGAGATAGATCGTGAGTTCGCTAGTCCGCCAAACCGCGAATATAACAAAATGACATAGGTATGGAAAAAGCATATGCCGTGGAGGTAAGACATGACAATGAAAATTATGGGAGGGAAACATACTTAGAAAAAATATAAGTGCAGAGTAATGAAAAAGAAAGGATGACTTATGAGGTTCAACAACTGGCTCTGACTGTGGGATGATAACCCCCTTCTAGTTATCAAGAATCCAGAATCTCAGGACCATATGTCTTATTAGTTGGGTGATGGAGTCTAGGAGGTGAGAATATATAAAACAAAGAAAACAAACTATGTAAAAGCGAGAAGAAAAATTCAAGCAAAGAAACTCTTCAAATAGTTCCCTTTGAAATGAAGCATTAAAATGTTTCCCTTAATATCCTTGAGCATGTACAAGTTGAAACTTAAAATATTTTCGATGAGATATGGCCCGATCCAGAGTGCTTCAAACTTTGTATGCATCA
Organism: Picea engelmannii; assembly: GCA_009831015.1. Lineage (NCBI taxonomy): Eukaryota > Viridiplantae > Streptophyta > Pinopsida > Pinales > Pinaceae > Picea > Picea engelmannii. The sequence goes on along the minus strand of ML816052.1, from coordinate 46,264 downwards.
AGGGATTTTCTTTTGCTTTGTTCTAGAATAACACTAGTTCACCTTTTTGAAAAATCTTTATTGTTGCACTTTGATCAAAATACTTCTTGACATTCTGTTGTCTCTAACACTTTTTCTTTAATTCCTCGACTCTCTCTTCTTCTACCTTTAACAATTGATTAAATCTCTTTTGCAGAGGAGGAGTATCTTATGTATCTTCAATATTTATTCCATAAGTCAAAGCATTCAATTCAAGACTAAGTGGAATTTTCACTTATTTTCCATAGATCATCGCATAAGGGGATATTCCAATGCTACTCTTTAGTGTCATCTCACTTTCCCACAAAGCATATATCAATTTTAAATGCCATTTCTTTTGATTTTTATCAATTGTCTTCTTTCGAATTTGAATCAAAGTTTTTTTTTTTTTTTATTTAGCAAGTCCATTTTCTTGAGGGTAGTAATTGGATGATTTCCCCATTACAATACCATATTCCCCACAACAATTAGTAAATTTTGATCCAACGAAGATTGACCCATTATCAGTGATGAACTTTTCTGGTACCCCAAACCTTGATAAAATAGTATCGTTAAGAAACTTTATCAATTCATCAGAATCATCCATTTTTAATGCCACTGCTTCCTGCCATTTTGTGAAATAATTTGTGGCAATAAGAATGTATACATGTACTTTACTTGATTTCTGATTTATTGTCCCAATGACATATAGTCCCCATTGTGAAAATGGTTCTTCGACCAGTATAGGTTGCAAAGGCATTGTAGACATCTTCATATTTTCTGAGATTTTTTTTACGGGAAAGACATTTCCTCACCATTGCATATGAATCCTTAGAAATTGATGACCAATAATACCCATTTTTTATTATTCTGTGGGTAGTAGTGGTTGGTGAAAAATGTCCTCCACATATTCCTTCATGAAACTCCTTTATCAATTCTTGAGACTACATTTCATCTACACACCTCAATAGCTTACCATCATAATTTATTCTTAACAATATCTCTACAATTAATACATATTGGCTAGATTTCATTTTAAGAGCTCTTCTTTCTTTGGGAGTCATATTGAGGGAATTGTCTAGATCTTAGATAAAAAATGATGTCTTTGTACCATTCGGAATTCAAGATAGGTTTTCCAACTGAAATTGAGACTACCCCATTCAAAGAATCATTATATGCAATGAGCTTACACAATCCTTGTCCTTTAACTACCTTTAAAGGTTTCATCTCGATATCATACTATTGAATCTTGGACAACCAATTTTCCCACTTTCCCTCTCTCAATTGTTGTTTTAAAAGCATATTTACTGGAGAAGATGAAACATATTCTATAACATGGGAATTCAAAATATAATTCTAAAAATGTGCTACTGCTTTAATAAGAGAGGGTGCATGTTTCTCCAATTCTTAATATTTTAGCTCATAATCATGACGGGTTTTACTCATGAAGCTTATCGGTAATTCTTCCCCTTTAAAATTTCTTTGTGTAAGAACTAAAGAAACAACCCCTTTTGTATCAAAGGAATATAAAATAAAATATCTTTTAAAATTTTCACTGATAATCACAGGCGTTGTGGTGATTGTTCATTTAATATTGTTAAAATAATTCTTAGTATATGAAGTCCATTCAAATCTATGATCTTTTTTCAACAATAAATTGATTGGCTTGACAATGCTTGCATAATCAGGAACGAATCTTCTCACAAATTTTATCTTTCTGAAAAATGATTGCACCCCTTTTTTTTAAGATGGAGGATTTAATTCATTAATAGCTCTTCAAAGAGCTCAAACACAAAATATAAATTAAATTTGGACGATTATAAAGGACCAATAACCAGAAGCAAGAGTCAGCAATTGAAATTTCTAGAAATTGAAGAGCATATTTTTGAAGGAAAGAAGAGAGATTCGATAATGAGTGATAGGGAAGAAAGACGTGAAGGAAGACACAAGGAAAGACGTGAAGAAAGATGTGAATAAAGACACGAAGCAAGGTATAGAATTCCTAGGAGAAGGGTAAGTGATTCCCCTCGAAACCTCCAAGGAGAACACCATGAGCTCCCTATTCTTCCAAAGGGGACATTATATAAATTCTCAGGGGATGGAGCGATTGATCCAAAAAGACATGTAGATTTATTCTTGGATTTTTTTGTTTTCCACATTATTGAAGATGGTGATGTAATGGTAAGATTATTTCTCCAAACATTGGCTGATCAAGCTTATGAATGATACACATCATTGCCTACAAGATCGATTGGGTCATTTGATGATCTTGAAATGATGTTTTTGAATATGTTTTCTCCTCCACTTTCTCACCATACTCTTCTCACAGACTTTACTAAAATTAGTCTGAGAAAAAATGAAAGAATTCAAGATTTTAATTTGAGATTCAATAAAACATTGAACAAAATACCAGAAGAGAATAGGCCAAATGCTCCGGTAGTAATCGGTTGTTATAAGAATTTCATGCCTTCCAATGTAAATTTTTCTATTAGAACATCTCAAATCGAAACCCTAAATCAAGCAATGGGAAAATCCATAGAGATGGAAGAAATCATGTTTGAAACATGAGCTGACCCTAATAGTATTCTTGGAAAAGTACAAAGACAAATAGATAATTTTACCATTTTTTATCAAGGGGTATCAAGCTCAAAGAAGAATGAGGATTAAAAAACACACCATCTCAGAATTCAAGGAGCCGAGGAGGTTTTTTCAAAGGGACCATACCAAATGCAAAAATTGACTCAGTTGGAGCACAAGAGGCACAGACAAAGATGGATATTGCACAAATGAACAAAACTAATAGGTAAATGCAGAATGAAATAACTAGCTTGAGAAGAAATGAAAATTTCATGCCTGATTCAAGGATTCCAGTTCCAGAAAAAAGAACAAATCCTGCTATAGAACAGAGGACAATAATCAAGAATACCAATGATCAATATAGACAGAGAATCCCAAGGGCACTTAATCCCAATGTTGTAATACTTGAAGAAGCTTATGATGAACAAGTTATTGAGCAAGAGGTTGACTATATTCAAGAATAAATTCTTGAATATGTAAAGACGGATGGATGTGATACATCCATGTACATATTTGAAGAAAATGAAGAAAATAATATCTCGCAAGACAATGTTGTCCAAACACGTGCATAATAAAATAAATCCAACCCAAAGGAAAATATAGAAAAAGAAAAAGAGAAGAATAAATCAAGTGAGCAACAAAGAATTGTAAATACTCCTCAGATGATGTATAATGTGGTTGATGATATTAGTAAATTGAGAATCACTCTACCCTTCATGGAAGTGGTAAACATTCCACAACAGAGAGAAAATATTCTCAAACTTTTAGATAAACCAGGTGGAAGAATGGAAATTGTTATTACAAATCCAAAGCAGAATCAGAGCATATCAACTATCAAGTTGAAAGGAAAAGTTCCTCCCTTTTATATCTTGATTGAAAATCATGATGTTGTGCTTCACAATTGTTTGATAGATTCTAGAGCGACGAATAATATCATGCCCCTGGAAGTAATGGAAGCACTTGATATGAGTTGTACCAAATATTATGAAACAGACGAAAGTATTTATGCAATCGATTCCAGAAAGGCACCAGCCTATGGAGAAATCAAGGACTTCTATGCTTGGATTACTATTTCTCCCCATATTATCAATGTTTTCACTATCATAGTGGTTGATCTTCCCCCAATATATGGGGTAGTCATTGGAAGAAATTGGTATTCTATGATTGGTGGTTACATAATAAATGACGGTGGTTGCATGATGTTTCCAAACAAAGATTAGACAATGTTGAAAGTTCCTCGGGAGCCCATAAAACTATTTTCATTTAAAAAGAAAGAGAATGAAATGATGCAAGATTATATAGACACAAGTATTGACAATTATGTTATACTTGATTTGGAGCAGTTAGAAAACTTGAAACAAGAAGATAATTCTTTACTAGATTATGGAGAATGTCATTCGATGGTGCATGCTCAAATTCTAGGAGTGGGGTTGGAATTGTATTTAAAATTCCAGATAAAGTCATATATCCACATGCTATCAGATTGGAATTTCCATGTACCAACAATGAAGAAAATTATGAATCACTAATTCAAGGGATGATTCTAGCACTCGAAATGAACATTGAACATTTGATTATAATCGATGATTCTAAATTGGATATAAATAAAGTTATTCAAAGATATAAGATCAAGAAAGAAAAACTCAAGTTGTATTTCAAAGACTAAATGAATTGATGGAGGATTTCTATTCATTCAATATATATTTTGTCCCCAAAGAGAAAAAACAAAAGGAAGATTCCTTGGCACTTGCTACTTCATTATCTAATCCCGAGGATATTCAAAGTAAAAGTTCATTTCAAGTCAAAAGAATTTTCAGACCTTCAGTGCCCGATAATCAAGAATACTTTCAGGTATTTGAAAATGATGAAGAATTAAATGATTTATTGGCCAATGAAAATGATTACAAGGAGAATGATAATAGTTCTTCCCCTGTTCCTAAAGATTGTGTAAAATCAGAATCTCTTTTTACAAGAGATTATCAAGAAAAGAATCTCAAAAAAGAATTATCAGTTCAAAAGGTACAAGAAACAATGAAAATAAATATTGGAACTAAGGATTCCCCAAAATATGTGAATCTTGGGATTGATTGCACATCAAAGGAGATTAACCAATATACTTCCTTATTCAAAGAATATTATGATGTATTTGCATGGAGTTATGATGATTTCAAGGCATATGAAAAATCCATATTCCAACATATCATTACCATTGAGAGAAGGGGAAAAACATTTTAATTGTAAAATTAGAATGATGAATCCCAAATTGAAGCCATTGGTAAAATTGGAGTTGGAGAAATAAAAAAATGTTGGAATTATATATCCCATTAGACATTCAGATTGGCTCTCAAATCTAGTAGTGGTGAGGAAAAAGACTAGATAAATTTGAATGTGTGTTGATTTCGTAGATTTGAATAAAGCAAGCATCAAAGGCAATTATCCTCTGCCTAACATGGAACTTTTGCTTCAACAAGTTACCGGATCATCTTGTATGACCATGTTAGACGGTTTCTCAGGATACAATCAAGTATTGGTTCCAGAGGAAGAAAGGCCCAAGACTGATTTTATAATACCTTGGGAGACATATGCTTATGCTAGCATTCCCTTTGGTTTAAAGAACGTTAAAGCTACTTTTCAAAGGGCCATGGATCATGCATTCAAATATTTTATAGGGAGATTTATGGCTGATTATCAAGATGATCTTACCATCCATTCCAACACAAGGGAAGAACACATTCATCATTTGAGGAAAGTTTTTGAAAAGTGTAGATTATATGGGATCTCTCTTAATCGAAGAAATTCTTATTTGATGTAACTAAAGGAAATTTATTGGGACACATAGTCAACAAAGAAGGAATTTACATCGATCTTGAAATATAAATCCAATTACACAAACAAAGGTATAGATGGATGTATAATTTTTATAATAATAACCACATACCTTCCTCTATCATCAATGAATTCAAAATTCCAACCCCAAAGCAATCCACTTAGATAGCTAACTAATTTATCCCCATTTGACATTGTCTCGTATAGGAGGAGGATGTCATCTTTATTCATGTTAATAGCCCTTTTCAAGGCTCATTTTTTTAAGGGGATGATTGAGCCCCAAGAATAAGGTTAGATAGATCCTAATAGGGGAATTTTCCACTCTAACAAACCCTTCCATTGTCAACTATTTACCAAACATAACCACATTCATATATTTTTTTTGAGCGAAAAAAATGGACTTATTGCCTCTTCTAGTGCCCTAGTTCCCCTTCCATAGTTTAGAACTAACCCCCCTTCAATTTCCACATCTTATCCATACCTTATGATTTTCCTATAGGTAGATTCAGAAATTATTATAAACATGCATTAAATATCTCTTAAAGATTGTAGAAAAACACTAAAGATCACAAAAAACATCACATATAAGAAAATTTTGAGTCAAAATAGTACTAATCTTCCATAAAATCATCATAACAGTAGGATATTTACATGATAGACATCATACAATTACAGTCTCCCTTACAAAATTGGTGACAACCTTGATCCTCGTAGGGACAACATTGATCCATACGATGATTATATAATTCGATCATAATTAGCTTTACATGTATTTACAGATCCTCAAGTGAGTTGTTATAGCTCATGGTTTTAGAAACATGCCTTTGTAATATGTGCTTGACGATGGGGTGCCACGTGGTCCTTGTAGTATGATCCAGGAGGATTCATAACGCTAAAAAAATGATAGTATCACATGCTTATGAAAATGACTTCATTGCGTAAAGGTCGATGAGAGATTTCCAACGTAATTTGAACGGCCTCAAATGAATGTTGTAAGAGGAAGTTATGACCTTTTAAAGTTAGATAAAAACATGGAAAAATGATAAAAGGATAGGTTGCCACATGGCAGTACAGACGATATGGTAAGATGAGATGGAAGCATCATAGATAGACACATGGCATCACTAGAGGCTAACACATGGCATGATGACATGTGGACTGTACGAACATTGTACGGATGACACATGGCATCAATGAAAGGATGACACGTGGCAGTACAGAAGGGTGATGTGGAAGTATGACAGGTTGACAAGTTGCAGTACGTATGACACGTGGAAAGTATGGTGCTAACTTGGAAGGTACAACAGTGACATGGCATGTTGACAAAACGGGCGACTATGCAAGCTACGTGGCAGGTGATTGGATCGGTGACTGGAAGCTGACAAGTGTACGATTGGAAATGACCTAGACCAATTAGAGAGTGTCACGTGGCACTCTTCGATTGGCCCAATTGGTCCAAAGGAAATAAAATTTGTTGGACTCGAAGGGAATCAAACCTTCGACCTCTATGGCAACAACCAAACGATTTAACCGGTGCGCCAAAGTAACCAATTATTATGATTAGCCCAAAATATTCTAAATAAAGAATAGTTGTTGTAACTATAATCTTAAACGGTCATTGGTTTGAACCTGTGACCTCCACTCGGAGATCCTAAAAACTTATCATAAAGGTATGACCATTGCACCAATGGGTGTGTTTGTTAATCCCACTGATGGAATATTAATTTAAGTCTTAATTAAATTACCATCTGAGCATATAGGGAGTCGAGTGGGGTTCGACCCCCAACTTCCCCTATATAAACCAATTGCCTGACCATTTGCACTACACAGAGTTAGTTCATGTCAAGAACTCGGAGCGAGTTCATTCTGACATGGATTTTTGTGCCAAGATTTTATGCTCATGAGTTTTTTTTATCTTTGAGACTCTTTAAGAGAAGTATATAGTGTTTATAGTCAAATTTTTTGGTTTTCTGAGGTGGTGCCTATTTTGACAGTTACACTTGTGTTTGAGCAGTAGATCAGAAGGTCATAAGTGGGAGTTGTTATTAAGCATTATTGAGCATCAATAAAGCAGTCTCTCGATTTGAAGTGTACCCGGAGACGTGGCCCAAGATGGGTGAACTCTGTTATCAACTTGTGTAAAGTTATTTGATCTTTTTGTTAATATTTCTCTCCATTCTAGCATTTTTATTCTCGCAAATTATTTATCAGTTAATGAAGTTTATCAATAAGTAAGTGTATTCACATGTTATTTTTCAAATAGTCAAGACGATCATAATTTTTGAATCAGGTTGGTTGTTAATGTTGCGTATAAGTTAATTTGACACCTAAGGATTTTTGGATCATAGTAATAGTCGAATAGGAGTTGAAATATCGTTGATGATTGGACTCTGTCAAAAGGCTGATGAACGCCAAGGCATCAAGAAAAAAAAATGAAATTTTGATAATTACTTAGTAATGTCTAACGATATGATTGATTTTATCTGTATCGTCGGACTTCAACACCATATGTAGTAGTGATACAATGGATGTGGGAAAACTAAAATGAACCCAAACATGTTGGAAGAACAAATGTGCAGTTCATTTTCTTGTCCCCTATTTCTTACAAGGAACTAAAACATACATTTTTCTAAATCTATCCACAACAACATATAGATAATCATGACCTTTTCTGGACATAGGAAAACGCCCTACAAAATCCATAGACACACTTTCCCATGGACGAGAAGGTACAGGAAGTGGCATATATAAACCTAATTTTCTATTAATTGGTTTTCTAGTGGCACGCATCTGACATCATTTTACATATTTGGACACAGTTTCATACATCCTAGGCCAATCAAAATAGCATTGCAACTGAGCTATTGTTTTGCCTATACCAAAATGACCAGAAAGGAGAGAAGTATGTGCTTCTTTTATTACATGCACGCTTTCAATTTATGGAACATACAATTTACCAAGATGATATAACAATTTGTCATGTACATGATAATATAATTCTTCCACATTAGTACCATGGGTTAGTATTTCATAAACATCCTTTAAAACTTCATCTCTAGCATGTTGTTCAATGTAAATTTCATGAGATAATGAACTATGCGTTAAAACAATGGATGTGTTAACAGAAGGTTGGGATAACATATCAACAACTTTGTTTTGTATACCTTTCTTATACCTAATGACCAAATGGAATTGTTGCAAAAATCTCATCCACCGAAAATGACGTGACTGTTGTAGCTTGGTTTGTGATTGGAGATACTGAAAATCCTGATGATTTGCATGGATGATTGTTTATTTTCCCATCGAATAGTGTTTCCACTTCTTCACACCTTGAACCAAAGCAAACAATTATTTGTCATAAGTAGGATAATTTCTTACCGCACCAATGAAAGTCTCATAATGGTAAGAATCTTGTATTAGAAAGAAAGTATAGTTATCAAAAAGATATTTCATAGGCAAGTCGTGTCAATAATGTGTGATGAAGGGAATTTAGGTAAGAATTCCTTCAATAATGTATGATATCATATTAGTTGATTTATTGATGATATTTGAATGCATAAATGTGATTTATACTCAAGTGAGGGTATGGAAAAGGTAGGAGACCTTTTACATGTGAGATTATTGAAATTTTTGGATGCATTTATGATATAGAATAATTGTGATAAGTTAGATATCATATCATAGCCGAGGTAAGTGAATTCTTATACATGGAATGTGATTAGGACTTCCATGTGGAAAAACCATGTGTAAAATCATGTTGTTGATGGATGTGTGAGAGTTTAGAATCATTGCATCATTATTCAATTGTCTTTCAACTTGTATTGATGCCTTAGTGTAATAATAATTATAATAACTAAGGGACATAACCATGTCAATTGGGCATGGCTCAAGTGGTCGTGAGTAAAATTTGTTACCCTCCCCACCCAGGTTCAAATCTCACTTTGTGACATTTTTACTCTTAGTGAGTTAATTTTTTATGAGTTGTGTATGATTTATCCATGAGTTTTTAACCTAGTCTTGTTCCCTAAAGAAACTAGGGTTTACCCTAGGAACCATTCTCAGAATAAGGGGAAGTGATTGAGAGGTTTCCCTTAGGATATGCTACCTAGAAAAACTAAGGGACATAACCGACAGGACATGACCCTTCACATTTGTGACTAGTCAATGCATATATAAGTATACCATCATGAGGCTAGCGCATCATCTCATACCATTCATTCATTACCAATTATATAATTATTTGTCCTCTATGGATTTCAACTCTTTATCCTTCTTATGATGGATATTCCGTGAATGTTTTTTCATTACATTGGTATCAAAGACTCTTTTAGGGAATTTCAATTGATTATAACCCTTGGCCACACAAAAATTTTAGAATTTCCCCAAGTTTGAGTTTTTGACCACCACTGGCCTTTGGCTATTTAAGGTTTTAAAAGTTTGTTAAATAAAGTATCAATTCCACTGCCAAAATATCACAATAGAGAATTATTGTTGAATCATTAAACCAAGATCACCATTATACAACACAAAAAAATTGTGCACAAGAGTACATACAATAAATCAGTGAGAAAAATAAGTACTATGCATGTTGTTAGCAGTTCCTATCTAACCATTCTGTAACAGAAAAATAACAAGATAATTATAAAACAAGCTTTCATTAATCAAAGGATACATCCTATTAAATTAGAATAGAATTCAAGAGTTATATTATCTACAAGGGCATAGCAGGAGAGAACCATCATTGGGGAATTTTAACTTAATTCAACATCAAACATTACTCCAAAATAACAACAAAATAGCTAATTGTCGTCTCAAAGGCTAAAAATGGCTTGTGGACAAATGGGTGTTTGAGGAAATTGAGCTATGGACATTGTAGTGAGGCACTCTCAAGTTATGGAAGAACCAATTTATATTGGATCCATGACTGTTTAGATTAGACTCAAGGATATGAGTTTTAAAAAATCTCAAACCAAATATAAAAAATTGTGTGACCGATTCCTTGTGATAAAAAATTATATTCTAAAGTTCAAGTTTAAGAAGGAGAAAGAATCATTCTTGTGAATCAAATGGTGAATCGTTGATTGATGGAAGGTTATAAAGTTTAATCATATTATATCAAGTCATATTAAAAATAAAATGAAAAAAAAAGAAAAATCCATATTAAAAATAAACGGAAGAAAAAAAAAAGGGTTAAAAAAATACCAAGATTCCAAATCAAATTTCAAAAGGTATATAAAATATTTTATTAAATAAAATATTTTATTAAAAGGATATTTTAGACTTGCACATATCCAATATTAAAGAAGTCGGTTCCTTGCATTCACCCAATTATTATCAAAGAAGGTATAATTTTTCATAACTAATTATAATTTTTAAAGAAAGTTTCAACGACAACAAAATGAAGTTAAGCAATGAATAAAGAGAAGATTTCCTAACATTTATATAACATATGTTATTGTTGTATTAAATTTTGAGGGGACTAGTCAAAGAAAGGATATTAGCATTGTTATTTGTCTAAATGATAAGGAAAAGTACACCTTACATTAACTCCATCAAAGATCTTGCTTGGAAAACCTGCTTCCATTTTTTAAACATAAACGAAAGCCCTTACAAAAGGAAAGTACTAAGAGAAGCCACAACTCTGGGGCTTTTCTAAAATATTAAAAGCACAAAAAAATATCATCCTGGGAATCATGTGATAAAGGTGCATTGCAAAGGGAAAAGACCCAACAAAAAAAACTCCAAAAAAGAGTTAAGCTACCAGCCAACGACAATGAAGCCATTATATCTTGGGACTGTCCTCCAGGATCTCTAGAGACTGAGAAAACAAAAAATGACATACTTGGTTAAAAAGGATTGAAGGAGAGGGTGGGCCCCTCATTTCCATCTACCCACCAACTGTATTCTATCTTGCCTCCAGTCTTTGATAGTGCCTTTTTCGAAAGAAAAAATGCTTCCATATTTAGCTCCTTGTAGACACGAGTGAAGTGGATCTCTCTAAAAGAGTTTTTAATCATTTTAATTATGTCCATCCATCCCATCAATGAGGCAATCTGAATCTTACCTCTATCCTTCAACCACTCAATAATGATCTTTGAATCACCAATTACCTGGATTACATCAATATTCAAGCGCTCTGCTAAGAAAAGAGTCACCCATGCTTCAAGCAATTCTTCCCTCGTATTTGTCCCCTAGCGACAATTGAAGGTCCACTTATAGACTGAGTTTTCACTAGTCTTTATAAGCCCCCCCTGCCCCACACCTAAAATCACTTAAATGCGCAGCCCCATCGAACCAACACACTATAGGAGTAATAGGACAATGGTTCTGAAAAATGCGGGCTTTTACTTTCTTCACCAATGGCACATAAGTAATAAGGGATTTAACTTTTGAAACAATAGAGAAAGTCGATGGTTTGCTTCCCTCGAAAATAATTGTATTCCTCTCCAACCATACAAACTAGTAGATAATGGAGGGAAGCGTTTTGCAGGAGACCTCCTTTTTATGCCAATTCTCAAAGCATCCACATAAAGTACTACCTTCCCATGTAGTCATAATGTTAAAGTCTTTAAAAATCTTGTTCCACACCTCCCAACAAAATCTGCAAGAAACAAATAGGTGGAACACAGATTCGGCCTCTTTGGAACACAATTGACAGATATTTGGTCCTTGCCAACCCTTTCTTTGCAGAGTGTCCCAGGTAAGAATTTTATTCTCAACATATAACCAAGTAAAGAGTTTTATCTTTTGCGCCAAATCCTACTTCCACGTGTGTCTTCTCCATCCCCCAATACCAATTGGCCAAATTTTCTTTGCAAGGGCTAGATAAGTATTTTTTACATTAATGCTTCCCGATCTATCTCCTCTAATCCAAATGAGCACATTTTCATTATTTTGTAATTGTATCCCCGCTCCACTCAGGTTCTTGCAGAATGCTTCCCATTCCTTTGCTAGGTTCCCACTTAGACCAAGCTCCTCACAAGTTTTCCAATATTTAGAAAGTAAACATGACCTGCTAGCTCCAAAACCCTGATAGAGATAAACCACATGTTTTATTTTTAATTCAGATAAGAGTTGACATGAAAATAAAGAAGCCTACCCCAAGCCCAGAATACTATCTAGACCAATTTGCACTGAGTGACTTGAGCCTAGTCTCCAGCTGAGCCAGTGCATAATCAAGTGCACGAATTTTAACAAATTCTTCCAAGTCTGCGAGGAACACAGAGTTATAGCTGATTCCATCCTTAGCCAAGTGACTATAGAGCAATGGGGAATATACTTATCCTTAATCACCTTACTCCACACTCCGTCCTTCATTAAAACACACCACAAGGAGTTTTCGATTGAGGCACTATTGAAGAGAAAGATGTTTCAAATTCCCCAACCTTCCAAATGCTTTGGCTTTGTTATGTAATCCCAACTACATAGATGAAGGTGCTTTTTTCCCACATCACCCGACCACAAAAAGATAAACATCAGTCTCCTTATTTTTTGCAGAATGGAAGCAGGTATAGCCGCCAAAAAATCCAGTACACAGGTTGGCCTTCTAGCACCGACTTTACCAGTGTATATCGTCCCCCTAAGGACAACCATATGTTACACCGCATCCCTATCCTTTCTTCTGTTTTGGAGAGAAGCCATCTCCAGTCCACAAGTTTATAAGCGTCGACCTTTAGAAAATATCCAAGGTACCGAAAACCTTTAGCAAGTTCCTCAAAGATGTGGGGAAACAAATCCTTTAAATTCTCTAAAGTCTCTCCAAAGACTCCAACATAGTAAAAGATAGATTTAAACCAATGAATCAACAATCCAGAGGCCCTACAAAATGATAATAATAAATTTTTAATCTCTAACCACTCCTCAACCGAAGCATTTTTCATGATTAACACATCGTCCAAAAAGAACAAGTGTAATATATTAACTAACCTTGATAACTTTACCCTAGATAACTTCCCTTCTTCCTTTCCCTTTTTTAGCAGTAAGCTAAGACCTTCCATAACAAGTATGAATAACACAGGCAATAATGAAAAACCATGTCTAAGTCCCCTTCCGCTCTTAAACATTTGAGAGGTCTCCCCATTTATCAAGACTACAAAGTTTGCACTAGTCACACAACTTAAAATCCACATTGTGGAAGGAATATTGAATCCCGATTGGATAAGTGTGAAGCGCAGAAAATCCTAGTTTACACAATCATAAGCTTTCTTCAAATCTAACTTTAAAATCATAGATTTTTATTTTTTGACCTTAATACTATGCAGGCATTCCCGTGTCGTGTCAATTTCATCCAAGATCTGTCTACCTTTGAGGAATCCCAACTGTTCCTCCAATAGCGACCGAGAGAGAATAGGCTTAAGCCTATTTGCAATCATCTTTGAAATCAACTTGTAACATAAATTACAAAGAACAGTCGGTCTGTAATCCCCAAAGGAGCTAGGATTATTTACTTTTGGAATAAGATTCAAGAAGGTCTCATTTAAAGACTTTTTCACTGAACCACATAGTCTAGAATCCTCCACCAAAGCTAGTAAGTCTTCTCCCACTAAATCAAAAAAATGGATGAAGAACTCCACAGTCCACCCATCGGGCCCTGGGCTCTTATGTTTGGAGAAAGACTTTAGAAGCTCCCACAGTTTCAACTTTGTACACGGGCGCTCTAAAAGCACTGTATCATCAATATTTACAATACGTTCATAAAGATTGGCGGTGTCAACTTGATCATTTATAACCACCTGATTCGATTCCTCATAAAAGGTTTTAAAAAACTTGACAGCTTCTTTTTTGATAGCTTCCTGACTGGTATGGGTCTCTCCAAAGTCATCCCTATTCTCCCATATGTGGTTCTTATTCCTCCTAAAGCTAGCATAATTGTGAAATAATTTTGTATTTTTATCACCACTCTTTAACGACACCGCTCTACTTTTGAGTCTCCACTTTTCTTCTTCTTCTCTTAATATTTTGTCTCACTCTACCTCCTGAAGTTTAATTTGTGTCTCCTTGTCACTATTAGTATTCTCCAAAGAAGCATCCAAGATTAATTCTTTCAGAAGTCCCTCCAAACGAACAAGATTTTCATCATGTTTTCTTTTAAACTCTTTTGCCCAAGATTTTATATGATCCTTCAAAGACTTCAATTTATTTTGTAATCTCTGTTGAACATCCCTTTCAACCAAATGAATTGGATCCTTCCAGACTTCAGTCACTAAAGAAAGCACCTCTTCTTTGCTTAACCATCTTGCATTGAACTTGAAGGGATAAGCCATCGAGAAGGTAGGCCGCTCTAATCTTAAAAGGATTGGTGCATGGTCTGAAAAATAGGGAAAATCCACCCATGACTTGTACCTACCAACCCCCACAATGAGATCTTCAACAACTAAGAATCGGTCCATTCTTTTGGAGATACTCGCATTACCCCTCTAACCATTTCTCCAAGTTGGCACCAAAACATCTGGGGCTAAATCTATCAATCTAGCTCCATTAAAAAGTTCTTTAAAGAATGCAGACAATGGATCCATATGCGCTGCTTCTCCCCACAGCTCCCCAACATCACAGGTAAGATTTAAGTCACCCACTAGATTAACATTTCTGCGCTCCAGAAGACCCCTGAAAACCACCTTTTCCCAGAAATCTTTCCTCTCTATACAGGGTCCATACACATTTAGCAAAGTGACTGGTTGATTAAGTTTCAAACAAGTAATCGTTAATAGAATACCACCACAACACAAAAAAGGAGTAATGTCAAACATATTCAGATCCCAAGATACTAGTAGGCCCCCCGAAGTACCAACAACACTAACAACACAAGTGAGCCAAGAAGGACGAAAAGAAAGCATAAATGCCCGAGTCTTTTTATCCTCAACCATGGTTTCTTGCAAAAATATAATATCCAGATTAGTCCTCCAAAGAAGTCTTCGAAGGGAGGAAGATTTCAAGGTCTCCCCCACCCCTCTAATGTTTAAAGAGAGTAAGATCATGATTTCTCTCTCGCCAGGGATTTCAGGCCTCTAAGCACCCCATTTTCACTTATGACAGGTAAGTGTTTCTCCACAGGTAAAGGAACTTGAGCCTCTTTCTTCGTCCTTGCACTCCTAGTCTTTATAGGAGAAATATCCATTCCCATTGTTGATTTTTTTAATGACAAAATCAAAAATATTTCATTCACACATTTCGTAAAACACTTAGCAACCTAGAGATAACTGTCTTCTTAAATTTCAGAAATGCATACCCACATACACAAATTTCTATAAGCAGAAATACACATTCTTAAGCAAAATATGCAGCGGAAATGCACAATGGACAACAACCCATAACTCACAGAAATTTAGGCAACTGCCAGGGAAAACCCCAATGTGGGGAAACCCAATGAGAGAGAGAAAAATCTATTATTCAGCTTCAGGAAAGTGTATTACAGCAACAAACTAACAATTTCCAGCCAAGGAAAAATACCTCACAGCACCAACAAACAGTCCCAAAAATTTTGTCTTGAAAAACATGCACAAGTCCGTACAGCTGTATGGCCTCCTCCAAATCTGTGCCACAGAAAATGTGCCCAGCAAGGTACTGTATGACCCAGCAACAACAAGAAAAACCCAGAAAATGCCTTGGTTTTCGTGCCAAATAGCTGCCTCGAAAACCATGCCCTTCTTCCTACTATATGGACTGTACAGATCCGTACAGTACGGCCCAACAACAGAAAAATGGAACAACACTGCAAACAAAAAATCACCTGGGGATTTGTGCCCTCTTTCTCCTTGGAAAATCTGCCCTCTCAAGCTACTCAATTTCCTCTCTCAAGCCTACTCTGAAAAATCTCTCTAACTCAACTCCTCTCGTCTTCTCCGGTGTGTTCTTCTCACATCCCTAAGCATGTATATGTACTTTTCTCTTTTCCCAAGAAACCCTAACTTACATAACCAACTCAATC
>ML816052.1:0-17630 GCA_009831015.1 Picea engelmannii | reverse complement strand
AACATATATTTATCACTCAGTAACATATATTTCCCAATCGACAGGGACTGCATTGCCATGCAACCCTTGTTTATTTTGCAAGCAATTTTCATTTATAAAATAATTTCATTGTAAAAGTGATTCCCACTTATTCTATGAAAGTAGGTCACTTCATAAGCAACTTACTTGTAAAAACGAGGTTATTAAAAGGAGGGGTATCACCACGTGGACCAACTTCTACTTGCCACATGGCTCTTTGGTTACTGTTTATGCATTTTTTCAAAAGGGAATAACTTTCACATCTGAAATCCATTTTCAGTGTCGTTTTTTTAAACAACTTATTTTTTTGAGATATTTCCATCCAAACCATTAGTTTCATTTTTTTCTACATATTTTGATATGACATGTCTTAGTGATCTTTTGCTTACTAATACCAACTACTTCTCACGGAAATCCCATATGGACAATGTATTAAGAAATAAATGATTGTACCTGATTACCTTGGGAAAAGAAATAGAACACACTGATGATAAAAATAAATTCAAATGGACTAATAAGAATGATGAAGCACATGGAATGATGGAAATGTCCATCTATCCTGATTTAAGGTTTCACCTTCAAGGAATTGATGATCCTGATGATGCTTGGACAAAGCTTGAAATTGTGTTTTGTAAACACAATATTATTCGAGCCCACTAGTTAGAGAATCATTTAATAGCCTTAAGTCCATTTTTTTCCTTGCATTGAAGATTACTTATCTAAGTTCAAAACACTTAGACTCTTATTTATAGAATGCAAAATAGATCTACCAGAAAACCGATGCATATATGTTATTCTTGCTAAAATTGGTAGTGCATATTCTATTTTTGTATCTACCTTTTATGCCACCAGAGAAGCTCTAGGGACTGCTTATAAAAAACCCTCTATTGAGTCCTTTTGTGATGCTCTGATTTGAGAGCAAGATAAGCTTCTGCAACTTGGATTGATTAACACTACAGGTACCTCCAATAAAGCCTTAGTGGTCCAACAAAAAGATAAATCCAAGAATCCCAAAAAACATCATCCTCACCACAATAACAAGCAAAACAAGGGTCCCAAACCCTCTTATCCAACTTCCACTCATAATGGTGACAGGTGAGCAAAATCTAAAAGTAAGAAGACTAACAGACATTGCAATTTTTGTGGGAAAGATGGTCATGATGAGTCCAAATGTTTCAAGAACATGGCAACTTTAGAAGTAGTGATGAAGAAACACAACATCAATATTGATTCTACTACTTCTTCTTCTCATGGACATACATTTTTTTCTTCTGGTTTATCCTTTAATGCAACTTCTACTTCTTCTTTTGATGAGTGGATTATTGATTATGGAGCATATTATCATATGACTAAGGATAAATCCATATTGTTTTTTCTTAATGAATGCAACACTAAGAAAATATTTGTTGGTGATGATAAATATCCTAGTGTTGTAGCGTCTGAAACAAGACATGTAGATAATGGTCATTTCAATGATGTATTATGTGTTCCAAGCATTTCCTGCAACCTTCTATCAATATATCAAATCACTCATTCAAGTGAAGGTAAAACCATAGAGTTTTCACCTCACCAAGTTGTAATCAAGGATCTAAAAGATCATAAGCATGTACTTGCAATTGGAATTGTTAATGATATTACTAGGTTGTATAAGTTTGACAACTTTGGGTCATCATATTTTCCATCAATGTTTATTTCTCATAGTGATGATTTGAACAAACTTTGGCATGAGTCAACTATGTAATCAATAGATGGTGACTAGTCCTTCCTCTTATTTCTTCCAAAGATGGTGTTTGTGCCAGTTTTGTTCTCGACAAACATCATCGGGATAGTTTTAACAAACATGTCTCTTGGCATGCCTTGACCCCTTTGTAGCTTGTTCAGAGTGACTTGTGTGGTTGAATTTATTCTCCTTCTTTTTCTGAGTGTGAGTATTTCTTAAATTTCATGGATGACTTCTCCAAACGCACTTGGGTTTACTTCTTAAAATATAAGAGTGAAGTTTTTGACAAGTTATTGACCTGCAAGGACCTTGTAGAAAAGCAATTTATACATCAAATTCAAAGATTAAGAACATATAATGGAGGCAAATATGTGAATAATCAATTTATAAGTTTGATGCAGGAGCATTGCCAACGTCAAGCGAGATGATGCAGGAGCATCGCCAATGTCAAGCGAGCGTGGGGCACACACCAATGCATTTTGGCATGTGATAAAATTGTTTGAATGTTTTTGAAGTGGATGCGCCAATCATGAATGAAACAATTAAGGAAGGGCGTACTTCCATATTGTAAACAGAACTTGAGCGTCCCGCTCTCGTCTGTATTAGGTGAAGGCATTTGTGTTAGTTAATGTAAGTAGATAGCTTTAAAAATTTCAAATTTGACAGTTTTAGGAGCCGGAGGGAAAATGGATATAGACACCCTCCCTTGTATTATTGTAACAATAAACAACATTATGAGAAGAGAGAATAGGAGAGAAGAAGCAGAAAACTGTGTAGAAAACCCCATGTACAGAAGTTCTGGATTAATACAAAGATTTTTAGTTCAGACTCATGGTGTTCAATCTCTTTTTTGTGTTGTGCATGCTAATTGATATATGCTTGTTTACTCTCTATCATGCATTTGCTTTTATGCGTGAATGTATGATTTCATATTTAATGTCTGAAATCTGAAGAGAGGGAGAGTGAAGAATGAGTTTCAATCGTTTCTCTGTCTGAGCAAGAGGTTTCCTACAGGGAGTGCAGAGAAGTTGTCTGCAAGGCGTGCGTTGACAAGAGTCCAGAGTTCCATCTCTAAAAGCTCAGAAGAGATAACGTTATTCTCATTCTCGCAGAAGTGAAAATTAAGCACAGGAGCCGTGCAAGGAGTGCACAGGCTGAGTGAAGTCTCAGTGTTTACAAACTGAGCGAAGTTGTTGGAAGACTGCTATTGCGGAGAGTGCACAAAGTCTAAAAGTATGATACTTGGAAGTATTGAGGAATTGCCGCAAGGAGTGTGCGCAAGAATTTTCCCCAAGGGACTTGGGAATTTTTCAATCAAGATCAAGCTGGTTAGTGCTTGAAGCATTGGAAGGAGGTGCAGCAAAGGTGTTTTGTAGGAGGACAAGTTCCGTAAGAGAACACTTTGTTCGTTTCGCAGAAATCACCAAGGAGGAAATTGAAGGTCGGAGTTCTTCATGGAGAATTCACGAGGTCCCAGAAGCCGTCCGATCTTGCAAAGGAGCGAGAAGGTTATGGAAGCATTCGTCGAGCGTAAATCTCAAGAGAAATCAGTCGTTGGATCACTCACGAAATCAGGTCTTAGTGATTCACAAGTTGAAAGGTCGAAGTCTTTGCATCAAAACTCGCGAGGTCGCAAGGTGCGAAGTCCCGAGATAGCGAAGGAATCTGAGTCGTTCGTTGGAAGAAGGACATGTGTCACGAGATCACCCGTATCAGGGACTCGGACATCGGAGGTCCAAAAGGGAGGTCATTCAACTTTGCGAGTGGCGAAGCTGCGAAGTGAATCAGGACTGTCTATCTGAAAGTGGACAGGTGGCATACTCACCGAGAGGTCAGAGTCTCATTGACCATTTCGAGGTTTCGTGAGTTGAGGAGCTGAAGGCTTAGAATTTGGACTTGTGAAGTCATGAAGTCCGAGAAATCCAACAAGGTGGGAAGTTCCATCGTGGGACCCACGAAGAAGACATGTCGAAAATTCGTCATTTCGGCATATCGGAGGATAAGAGGTCGAGACTTTTGTCCCGAAAGTCCTGAAGCGGCGAGTAGCGAAGTAATCTAAGCCATCCATCGGAGGAGGACAGGTGTTAGAGATCAGAGGATCTCGTGAACTCGGAGGTTCGCGGGGTGAGAGCCCAAGAGTCGGGTACTTCAAGTCCCGAAACCATGAAAGGTGAAGTCGTGAAGTGTCGAAGCCAGGCACGAGGGACACATGGCTAAAACTCAAGGTGGGGCTCTATGATAGACAGGTGGACACGTGTTGCCAAGAGGAAAGGAGTCAACACTTCATTGACTTCTCGCTTCTCGGGAGTTCGTAAGGTAAGGGATCGAAGGCATAACTTTGAACTCGCGAAGGCACAAGAGGAAAGAGGAGCCAACAATAAGCCTATCTAGTGGTCGCGCGAGGAAGGCACTAAAAGAGGAAGAGCCATACTCGTATCGGCATTTCGGGTATCGCAGAATTGAAGGAGGAAGAGTCGGAGTTTCGACTCGCAAACTCACGAGATCACGAACTGCGAAAAAGAACCTGGGGATTGATTTGAAAGGGGATTCTAGTAGAGAATCCGAAAGAGCCGATCCGGCTCGAAGGGCATATAGAAAGATCCTATGAGAAGATATCGGCTTGAGGGCTGAGAGGTCTGTGTCAGTTTGGTATCAGAGCACAGAAAGGTTTCTTTGCTTTCTGTAGCAGGGAAAAGAAAGATTCACCATGCCACCGATAAGAAGGGACATGCAAACACTTGATCCACCAGAGGATAGGGAAATGTTGAGAAGAAAGGGTAGGCAGATGCTTGATCCAACCATGGAGAGAGAGATGCGTGACCTATGTGCCAGACTTGAGGACATGGAGACAAGACAGAGGCACACAACCGATGTTGGGGATCTTAGTGATTCCGAAAGCGAAAATGAGGTCGAACATGAAGGAGAAGAGGTCATAGCAAAAGATGCAGCAAACAAACGCCTGATTAGGGCTATTGCAAGAATGGGTGCTAAGGAAAAAATGGACATTCCAGTATATGAAGGAAACCTGGATGTTAAAGAGCTTCTAGACTGGATTAGAGCTCTGGACACATATTTTGACTATGAAGATGTCAAGGAAGACAAAAAGGTCAAACATGTTGTCACAAGACTAAAAGGACATGCAGCATTGTGGTGGGATGAACTACAAGCTGACAGACGTTGCAAAGGCAAGAAGAAAATCAAGAGTTGGGATAGGATGATCGCGAAGATGAAGGAAAAATTCATTCCCAGGGATTACCAGATTACTTTATTTCAAAGAATGCAGAATTTGAGACAGAAGTTGATGACAGTGAAGGAGTACACTGAAGAATTCTACAGGCTGAACATCAGGGCAGGTCATCGCGAAAGTGATGATGAAAAAGTTGTCAAGTACATGAATGGTCTGAGATACGACATTCAGGATGAGATGAGCATGATGACCATCTGAACGGTGGAAGATGCTTATCAGATGGCTCTAAAAGCTGAAGAGAAGCTGAGCCGAAAGCAGGGTCAAAGAGGCTGAGGCAGAAGTCAGCCTAGAGGCAAATCAGTTGTCCAGGATAGAAATCAGAAACCAAAAGAGGATTGGAAGAAACCTCAGACTCAAACTGAGAGAGGTGGAAGTTCACAGAGAGGGTAGCATACTAAACAAAGAGGTCAGTATGCTGATGGAAACATTTTTCCTCGTACCATAGGTAGAGGAAGAGGAAGTGGTGGAGTGGTGAAATGCTTCACATGTGAAAAGAATGGACACAAATCTTATGAATGTCCAGATAAAAAGAAATAAGGTGGTGAAACTCACATCGACAAAGCACATAGGTGAAATGTTGAGGCAGAGGATGTTGAAGGTGGAAGATCGTTGATGATGTGAAAGGTTCTCTTAACACCAGAGAAGGAGGTGGAGAATCCAGTGCAAAGAAACAGTCTTTTTCGGACTGCTTGCAAAACCAAGGACAGGGTATGCAAGGTCATTGTGGACAGTGGTAGCACAGATAATCTCGTTTCTACAGAGATGGTAGAAAAGATCGAGATGGAGACTATTGAAAATCCAAGCCCATACAGAGTCTCATGGCTACAAAAAGGACATCAGGTAAATGTCACTAAGCAATGTTTAGTTGAATTTGAAATAGGAGGGTATAAAGATGAAATACTTTGTGATGTCATTCCCATGGATGTTTGTCATATATTGTTGGGTAGACCGTGGAAATATGACAGAAATGTGATTCATGATGGGAGGAAGAACACATACACCCTAGAGAAGAATGGGAGAACTCACATGTTGTTGCCAATTAAAGATAAGGAGGTGAAACCTGAAGTAAGCAACACTGTACTTCTCATGAGTGGGAAGGAACTTCTTACAAAGGTTAAGAAGAAGGAGGAACCGCAATTCATTGTGGTCAGAAAACCTAAAATTATTTTAACCAGTACAAGGGTAGATGATTTACCAGAAGAGGTTCAGAAATTGTTGGAAGAGTTTGCTGACATAGTAGTGGACGAACTACCTCGTTTGTTGCCACTGATCAGAAGTGTGAGCCATCATATTGATCTCATACCTAGAGCTAGTTTACCAAACAAAGCAGCGTACAGATTGACGCCGTAGGAGAATGAAGAAGTCAAAAGACAGGTCTAGGATTTAATGGACAAGGGGTTGGTGAGAGAAAGCTTGAATCCATGTGTTGTTCCGACAGTGCTTAGTCCGAAGAAAGACGGAGGTTGGAGGATGTGTACTAACTCGAGAGCGATCAACAAGATAACCATCAGGTACAAATTTCCATTGCCAAGGATGGATGAATTGATGGATTGCTTAAGTGGAGCCAAAAATTTTTCAAAGATTAATTTGAAAAGTGGATATCATCAAATTCGTATGAGAGAAGGTGATGAATGGAAGACAACCTTCAAGACTAATGAAGGGTTGTATGAATGGCTTGTTATGTTGTTTGGTCTAACAAACGCGCCGAGTACTTTCATGAGGTTGATGAACGAAGTCTTGAAGAAGTTCATCGGAAAATTTGTCATTATGTATCTTGATGACATACTGATTTTCAATAAAACAGAGGCAGGGCATCTGAAACATTTGGCTACAGTGATGAAGAGATTACAACAAGAGAAGTTGTTGATAAACATGAAGAAATCCTCGTTCATGAAGACAGAGCTCATTTATTTGGGGTTTGTTATTTCTGCAGATAAGTTGAGGATGGATCCAGATAAGGTGGAGGTAATTAAGAATTGGCCATCACCGAAGAGTATATTTGAGGTGAGAAGTTTTCATGGATTGGCTAGTTTCTATTGGAAGTTCATCAGGAATTTCAGTGGAATTAGTGCACCGATGATGGACACAGTAAAGAAGAGACACAAGTCTTTTCACTGGACAAAAGAGGCTGAGAAAAGATTCAATTTGTTGAAGAAGAAAATCACGGAACAACCAATTCTAGTGTTTTCGGATTTCAAAAAGACATTTCAGGTAAAATGTGATGCAAGTGGATTTGCAATAAGAGTAGTCTTGAGCCAAGAAGAGAGGCCGATAGCATACTTCAATGAGAAGTTGAATGAAGAGAAAGTGAAATACTCCACTTATGACAAGGAGTTATATGCTATTATCCAAGCATTGAAGAAATGGAGGCATTACTTAATCCCTAAGGAGTTTGTCTTATACAGTAACAATCATGCTTTGCAATTTGTGACCCAACAGGAGAAGTTGAATCAAAGACATGTAAAATGGGTTGAATACCTACAGAAATTTACTTTTGTAATTAAGCATATTTCTGGAACTGCTAACAAAGTTGTTGATGCTTTGAGCAGGAAATGTTTGTTGTTGCAGGAGTTTAGAGGCAAAACACTGGGTTTTGATGATCTCAGGGACATGTACAGAGATGATCTAGATTTTAAGGAGGTGTATGAAGCAGATGAGAATCCAATTCTCAGGGATTGAAGCCAGTGGACAGAGTACATGATCCAGGATGGATTGCTATTCAAGGGTAATCAACTTTGTATTCCAAAATGCTCCATGAGGGAGAATCTGTTGAAGGAGAAACACAGTGGAGGATTGGTCGGACATTTCGTTCATGACAAGACGTTCTCAAAGCTAAATGAGTCATATTATTGGCCAGGAATGAGAGAAGATGTCAAAAGATTTGTGGATAGATGCAGAATTTGTCAGCATTCAAAAGGGAAGAGGTAGAATGTAGGCTTTTATCAACCGTTACCCATACCTGACAGGCCATGGGATGTAGTCAACATGGACTTCATATTGGGTTTGCCAAGAACACAAAGAGGGTTTGACTCGATCTTTGTGGTGGTGGATATATTTTCTAAGATGGCACACTTCATACTGTGTCAGAAAACTAGTGACACAACTCACATTGCGAATCTGTTTTTCAAAGAGGTCATTTGACTTCACGGCTTACCAAGGAGCATAGTTTTGGATCGAGACACCAAGTTCGTGGGACACTTCTGGAGAACCTTATGGAAAAATCTAGGAACAAACTTGTCAGTCAGTTCAACTTATCATCCTCAGACGGATGGACAGACAGAAGTTGTGAACCAAAGTTTGGGAGACTTGCTAAGGAGCTTGGTGACAGAACACCACAATCAGTGGGATAATATTCTGCCACAGGAGGAATTTGCTTATAATGATTCAATCAACAGAAGCAAAGGGTAGAGTCCATTCCAGATTGTTTATGGGATGCAGCCAAGAGGAGTTTCAAAATTGAGGGATTTAGAACAGAATGCAACTAGGAGTGCTAGTGCAGAGGATTTCGCAGAAGCAATGAAGGAACTTCACAGCCAGGTGAAGGAGCGATTGAAAAACTCGAGCCAAGAGTATAAGCGCAGAGTAGATCAACATAGGAGACAACTTCAATTTGAGGTTGGTGATTTGATTCTGGAACATCTGAGAAAGGAAAGGTTCCCGAAGGGGACATATAACAAACTGAAGATGAAGAAGATCGGACCATGTAAGGTCTTGAATAAATTTTGGGCAAATGCTTATGGGATTGAATTACCCGATGGGATCAAAATTTCTCCGATATTCAATGTCTCAAATTTGTACCCATACAAAGACAAGGAAGAAAAAGCAGGTAGTGAACAACCAGAGGTTCAATGGGCTAAACAGATGGTAGGTGCAGAGAAGCCACAGATGGAAAGCATACTGGACAAAAGAGTTAGCAAGAGGACCAGGAGAAAGGAATACTTTGAATACTTGGTCAAGTGGAAGGGACATCCAGTTGAAGATGCCAGCTAGGAGAATGAAGCAGAGATTCAAAAGCATGGACAGACCGTGTGAGAGCTCATGGACAGGAGCCCATGACAATTTTCAAGTGAGGGAGTATGATGCAGGAGCATCGCCAACGTCAAGCGAGATGATGCAGGATCATCACCAACGTCAAGCAAGTGTGGGGCACACACCAACGCATTTTGGCATGTGACAAAATTGTTTGAATGTTTTTGAAGTGGATGCACCAAACATGAATGAAACAATTAAGGAAGGGCGTACTTCCATATTGTAAACAGACCTTGAGCGTCCCGCTCTCGTCTGTATTAGGTGAAGGAATTTATGTTAGTTAATGTAAGTAGATAGCTTTAAAAATTGCAGATATGACAGTTTTAGGAGCCGGAGGGAAAATGGATATAGACACCCTCCCTTGTATTATTGTAACAATAAGCAGCATTATGAGAAGAGAGAATAGGAGAGCAGAAGCAGAAAACTGTGTCGAAAACCCCATGTACAGAAGTTATGGATTAATACAAAGATTTTTAGTTCAGACTCATGGTGTTCAATCTCTTTTACGTGTTGTGCATGCTGATTGATATATGCTTGTTTACTCTCTGTTATGCATTTGATTTTATGCGCGAATGTATGATTTCATATTTAATGTCTGAAATCTGAAGAGAGGGAGAGTGAAGAATGAGTTTCAATTGTTTCTTTGTTTGAGCAAGAGGTTTCCTGCAGGGAGTGCAGTGAATTTGTCCGCAAGGCGTGCGTTGACAAGAGTCCAGAGTTCCATCTCTCAACGCTCAGAAGAGATAATGTTATTCTCATTCTTGCAGAAGTGCAAATTAAGCACAGGAGCCATGCAAGGAGTGCACAGGTTGAGTGAAGTCTCAGTGTTTGCAAACTGAGCGAAGTTATTGGAAGATTGTTGTCGCGGAGAGTGCGCAGAGTCTAAAAGTCCGATACTTGGAAGTATTGAGGAATTTCCGCAAGGAGTGCACGCAAGAATTTTCCCCAAGGGACTTGGGAATTTTTCAATCAAGCTCAAGAGGGCTAGTGCTTGAAGCATTGGAAGGAGGCGCAGCGAAGGTGTTTTGCAGGAGGACAAGTTCCGTAAGAGAACACTTTGTTCATTTCGCAGAAATCACCAAGGAGGAAATTGACGGTCGAAGTTCTCCATGGAGAATTCACGAGGTCCCGGAAGCCATCCGATCTTGCAGAGGAGCGAGAAGGTTACAGAAGCATTCATCAAGCATAAATCTCAGGAGAAATCGGTCGTTGGATCACTCGCGGAATCGGGTCTCGAGGATTTGCGAGTTGAAAGGTCAAAGTCTTTGCATCAAAACTCGTGAGGTCGTGAGGTGCGAATTCCCGAGATAGTGAAGGAATCTAAGTCGTTCGCCGGAAGAAGGACACGTGTTGCGAGATCACCCGTATCGGGGACTCGGACATCAGAGGTCCGAAAGGGAGGTCACTCAACTTCGCGAGTGGCGAAGCTGCGAAGTGAATCAGGACCATCCATCTGAAAGTGGACAGGTGGCATACTCACCGAGAGGTTAGAGTCTCATTGACCATTTCAGGGTTTCTTGAGTTAAGGAGCTCAAGGCTTAGCATTCGGACTCGTGAAGTTGCGAAGTTTGAGAACTCCAAAAAGGCGAGAAGTTCCATCGTGGGACCCGCGAAGAAGACCTGTTGAAAATTCATCATTTCGGCATATCAGAGGATAAGAGGTCGAGACTTTCATCCCAAAAGTCCCGAAGCGGCGAGTAACGAAGTAGCGAAGTAATCTAAGATGTCCATTGGTGGAGGACAGGTGTTAGAGAT
This sequence comes from Picea engelmannii, assembly GCA_009831015.1. Lineage (NCBI taxonomy): Eukaryota > Viridiplantae > Streptophyta > Pinopsida > Pinales > Pinaceae > Picea > Picea engelmannii. The sequence goes on along the minus strand of ML816052.1, from coordinate 6,861 downwards.
CAGAGGATCTCGCGAACTCAGAGGTTCGCAGGGTGAGAGCCTAAGAGTCGGGTACTTCAAGTCCCGAAACCACAAAAGGTGAAGTCGTGAAGTGTCGAAGCCAGGCATGAGGGACACATGGCTAAACCTCAAGGTGGGGTTGTGTGATAGACAGGCGGACACGTGTTGCCAAGAGGAAAGGAGTCAACACTTCGTTGACTTCTCACTTCTCGAGAGTTCGTAAGGTAAGAGCTCGAAGGCATGACTTTGAACTCGCGAAGGCACGAGAGGTGAGAGGAGCCAACGATAAGCCTAGCCAGTGGTCGCGTGAGGAAGGCACTGACAGAGGAAGAGCCATACCCGTATCGACATTTCGGGTATCGCGGAATTGAAGGAGGAAGAGTCGAAGTTTCGACTCACGAACTCGCGAGATCTTGAACTGCGAAAAAGAACTTGTGGATCGATTTGAAAGGGGATTCTAGTAGAGAATCCAAAAGAGATGATCCAACTCGAAGGGCATATAGAACGATCCTGTGAGCGGATATCGCCCTGAGGGCCGAGAGGTTTGCGTCAAAGTTACTGCACTGCACAAAAGCATCTAAATGCAACACATTATTCCATATACACCACAACAAAATGGTGTTGTTGAGAGAAAGAACCACACATAAAAGAAATGGCTAATTGTATGATCCAATCTAAGGGATTAATTCTAAAGTATTGGGAGGAAGCCATTAACTGTGCAAATTACATAACAAATAACACTCCCACAAAATATCTAAAAATATAACATCGGAAGAAGCATGGAATAAAATTAATCCAGATGTCAATCACTTTCGTGTATTTGACAGTGTAGCATGGGCTCACATTCTTGATGAGAAAATGAAAGCATTGCAGTCTAAAAGTGAGAAGTTTATATTTGTTGGTTATTCTAAAGATGTCAAAGTTTACAAACTTTTTCAACCTCATTGTAATGAAATTATTGTTAGAAGAGATGTTAAATTTGATGAAAATATCTTGTGCGAGCCAAACTTAATGTTTGTGCCTTCTTCAGCCTGTGAGCCATCTTTGATGTTTGTGCCTTATTCTATTCCTATTATGGTTTATTCTTCTTCAGATGATGACAGTGATGATGAAGATACACCTTCGTTTGCTCACCTTCCTCCAGATGAGTCCATTGAATCTGAACATGCACTAGCACCACCGCTTCCTAGATGGGTCTGTTCAACACGAGAAGTAGCTGGTGATCTTACCGGTGATCCTTCAGATCAACGTTGGGCATGTTCATAGTTCCAGTGAGCCTCTTCTCTTTTATCTCAGGTTTCAGAGACTCACGATCCAAAGACATTTGCAGAAGCTTCAGGTCATCTAGATTGGGATACAACAATGAATGAAGGGTATCTTTCTTTAATAGCGAACGATACTTGGGATCTTGTACCTCTTCCTACAGAAAGAAAACTTGTTGGATGTAAATGGGTCTATAGAACTAAGTATGCATCAGATAGAAGTGTTAAAAGACACAAGGCTCAGTTAGTTGCCAAAGGATTTTCCCAAGTTAAAGGAATTGACTATAATGAAACCTTTTCCCCTGTAGCCAAAATGAATTCCATGCACATTTTTCTAACTCTTGCGACCTCACATAAATGGGAGGTCCATCAGATGGATGTCAAATCCACCTTATTTCATGGGTATTTACAAGAACAAATCTACATGGAACAACCTCCTGGCTATGTCTAGAATGACTCTAGCCTTGTTTGTCAACTTAAGAAATCTCTTTATGGTCTTAAGCAAGATCCTCGATCTTGGTATGCCAAAATGGACATCTTTCTTCTTGAAACCAACTTTTCTAGATGCCATTATGATCCTAATGTCTATACCAAGAAAGTAGGAATCCATCTCATAATCCTTGTTCTTTATGTTGATGATCTTATCCTCACTTGTAGTCACCCTAAACTTTTAAACCATGTGAAAACCAACCTTAAGAAGAAATTTGAAATGACTGACTTACGCTATTTGCACTATTTCCTTGGCCTCCAAGTTTTGCAAACCAAGGAAAGAGTTTTTATTTCCCAATCTAAGTATGTTTGTGACCTTCTTTGTTTCTTTCACAGGAAGATTATAAACCAACCCCTTCTCCCTTCTAGTTTGGATTCAAACTTGTTGCCACTTGTACTTCTCCTGATGTTGATGCCACTTTGCATCAATAGTTAGTTGGTAGCCTCTTATACTTGACTCATACCCGGCCCGATCTTTCCTTTGTTGTTGTTCTTGTTGCCCAGTATACAAAAACACTCCATGAAATCCATTGAAAAGCAACTAAGAGGATACTTTGGTATGTTCGGGGGACAAATCAGTTCAGGATACATTATAGTTTAGGGGGGACTCCATTATTGGTTGTTGTTTCACTAATTCAGATTGGGTTGGCAACCCTAATGATCAAAAGTCTATTGTAGGTTATGTTTTCATCCTTGGTTCAAGATCTGTCACTTGGGCCTATAAGAAACACCATGATATTTCTCTTTCTTCAACATAATAAAAGTACCAAGTAGAAGTTAATGCATGTCAAGCAACCTTGTGGCTTCAACAAATCTTTTTATAGTTTGGATTCTGGAAACAACATCTGAGAACCCTCTGGTGCGACAATGAGAGTGTCATCAAGCTCGCCAAAGATCCCATTCAACATCAACACAAAAAACACATCGAGCTACACATGAACTTCATCATAAAGCTCATTCATGATTAAGTTATTGAAGTTCTCTTCTTCCCTACAAAAGATCAAGTTACAAACATTTTCACAAAGTCTCTTACAGAAGCAAAGTTTTCCAAACTTTGATCTATGTTAGGAGTTTAAGAAGTTGTCATTAAGGGAGGATAGGCTCTAATGCCTCCTTCCTTCTCCTATTATGTCTCCTTTGTAAATCATTCAATCCTATCCCAAGTTGTTCTTAAGGGGGGATATTAGGATATTTAGACACTTAGGAGTTAGTTAAGATCAACTTGGTCTAATGCGTCGTTAGGTAAAAAGTGTGTTTCTTTAGTATGCATCTGTATTTAGGTAATTCAACATTCACGATATGTTCCTGACATAGAGTTATCTAACGATTCATTATTAATGGATACATTTATCCGTGGCTTAACAACCGATTGGTCCATGATCTCTATTTAAAGAGCATGGAGGGTCATTTGTTGATGATTGATTATGAGAAAATTTCTTGTAAATCACTCTGTTATATTTTTCTTTTGCATTACTAAATTGCTCGAAGTAGACATGTTGGTTTGGGTTGTGGATGTTTCCCTGTAGGGATTTTACCACGTCAAAACATCAATGTGTTGATATTTGATCTGGTTGTGTGAGTGGTTACTGAAGGTGTTCGTTCTCTGTTGGAATACCTATGTTGTTGAACAACATCTAACAACAAACACATAATGGATATTAGAACACATACAAAGGCCAATATCCTCTACAAAGACTTTCTCAATTTCTACATTAAAAACACGTAGCTTGCATGATCATCTTGAGGACATCATACAAGATGAAGATTTGATTTTAAAAAAAAGCTTTTTTGCTTGCAAGAAACTCAATTAGACTATCCACCAATGACTAATCAATTAAGCAAATTCAATTTCCATAACATATTTTGTGCATGGAGTTCCTACTTGAATAGAAAAAACTATAGAAATAAATAGAACAAAAACATATTGCAATGAAAAAATTGAACTCATTGTGTCAAATCTACATGCTTAACAATCAATATGCATATTCAATATCTATGTTGCACCTTTTACATCTATTTCCACAATAATTGATACAATCACACTAGAAAGAATCGAATCAATGTTGATTTTGTGTTTATAATAGTTAGTGATTTCAACTTTGACATCTTTTCAAAGAATGAAAAGAGAAAATTGCTACAACACTATATGCAATCACTAGAAATGTAAGAAATAACACATAGGTTTTTGTAAAAAGGAAAGTGTGTTATTGACCACATTTGGACAAACTTGCGAATTGAACAATGTGAGGTCCATTTATCAGAGGCATATTTCTCTAACCATGACATAGTTCATTCCCTACTAAAATTCATGTGAAATTCACATCATAGTAACATCTTCTCTGAAAGTTGCAATGAAGCAACATAACTCTGTCTATATCATAACTTGAATGAAACAAATATTTTTACTTGTTTGGCTTAATTTTTGTTGTTGTTGCATAATAAACAATGCTTATACTCATAGAATGCTTTTTGAGTATTCATCTAATTAGTTGTTCATAGTCACAACCTACATTTACAATGTCAAATATGTTGTCTTCAATACTAAAAAACCTGAATTTTTTCATTGGATTCATTTGTCTTTTCCTACCCACATCTATATCAAGAATAACTAATACAATCACACTAACAACATATGCAATCACTAGAAATGCAAGAGCTCAATCAATAATAGAGAAATTAATAGCAATTTAGCGTATATGAGATTTCTTGACCTGTTGGGACACACATGATTTTGTTCTTAATTTTGATGATGCTAACAAAGATTTTTATTTGAGAGAACAAACTACTTAGATGTCATTTCTAGCCTTGCTATAGTAGATTGAAGATAAATTTATCTTATCTTGGATTGATTTCATAAAAATAGAGATTACTCTTTGGATTTTAAATTATCTTCTTTGCAAATAACAACTGCAATTTTTTCTCTTCTTGTGCTAACTGCAATTTTTCATTACAATTGGGACTCATAGCTAGAATTTGTCCTTGATTTTGAAAGTAGTGCTAACAAAAAAAATAGTTTTTGAGAGAAAAATCTATTTAGACACCATTGCTTGCCTTGCTACACTATTTTAAAGGTAAATTTCTCTTCCCCTTGGACTCATTCATTAATAATAGAGATCACATTTTGAACTTTAATTATTTTATTTGCAAATAAAAAACGATATTTGCTTGCTTGCTTTATTGATTAAAAAGTGTCATCCCAGTGCTTTTTACTTTGTCTAAAGAAATTATTTGACATAGAGTAATAAACAATGTGATTAAAGTAATTTTTTATCTTTATGTTTTCACCTGATGATAAAAATTGATTTGTATTGCATTTTACAATATTGTAGAAAGACTTTAGTTTTTTTAACAACCATAATTCTAATTTCTATTTAAATTCCATCTTTTAGTCCCTTCTATCTTCATTTGTGCAACTAAAATGGTCAAAATTAGCAAATAAGAAACATTTTTAGTCCAACCTACTAAGTGTAATATGTAGTAAAAAATATTAAAAAATTCTTAGGTATTTAAATTTCATACAGTCATGCAGTTTCCTTTTGCAATATAGTATGGGTGTGTGTTTCCACCCGATGGTAGAAGCTAGTTTGTATTCCATTTTACAACACTCCGAAAATTATTCATTTGTCCAACAATCACCATAATTAAACATTTTGTTTGAATTCAATCTTTCAATTAGTTTCAACCTTCCACTGTGTAGATAAAGTCGTCAAATTAGCAAATGGGAAGATGTTAATCCCTAAATAGTGGCTCATTACCCCTTAATTAGGGGATATTATATTAGTAATGTTATTTTATTTATGTCGGATTTTGTCCATTAGTTGTAATTATACCTCCTAGTCTCCTATATATACCAAGGAGACATTTTCATTTTGAATCATCTTGTAATTGTACATTTATGTGGGCATAAGGAGGTTGCCCCCTCAAAGAGGCTTATTAGTTGAGTACTTATTCTGAGGTTTTTCTATGCTATATTGATATTTGGTTCTTAACATATGGTATCAGAGATCAAGGTCTTGGGGTTTCGTTGCTACATCTGAGACACCTTGGAATTTTTGCTATAACTTTTTTTCTACAACGTTTCAGAAGGAATGGCTTGGAGGATATTTAGTGGACGGATCAAGGTACGTTGGGTTACAATTTCATCTCTTGAGGCCTTATAATTTTAGAGATACATCCTATGAAATATAGGGTTCTGGAATCATCCTGAACTGAGTCATTGCGGAATTTTCGCTATAAAAAAATTTATGTAACTTTTCAGACCCTGAACTCCAAAGGCTATTCACATAAATTAGTAAGGTATCTGTGGTAAAAATTTTAGCTTCTGGGTCATCTTAAATTTGTAGATACACCCTGTGGAAGATAGGGTATCTGACTAGTCCTATTGACTAGTCTCAAGAAGGTGTTCTAGGTAAAACAATCATAACTTTGTACTAGAGTATCCAAATTGAGTGAGACTAGTTTCATTGTATAGTGGATAGTCTGTAGTATTTCTGGTGCGAATTTCAGAATTTTATGTCATTTATTTTGTGCGAGGAATGTTATACAAGTGAGATCTCCTGGAAAGGAAAAAAATCAGCAAGTTGTGGGGAAGTTACCGTAAATTCCACTTGGCACATCCAATTTTGATTAGACCCGTGGCATTGCAGAGAAGAAATATCAGAGAACTACAAAAAATAAAGTTTCATACCTAGAAGGGCTGAAACTTTGGAGATACAACAAAAGAAAGATTGTCTAGCAGAACCACCTCAAAATCAAGGTTCAAAAGTGATACTTGGCCAACATGCCACCCCAAAAGGGAGCTTCTACACCAAATAAGCCTCTAGAAAATCCTAATTGGACTCTTAATTAAGGTGAAGAAATACGTAGGGACATAAATGATTTACAAAAGAAGACAGTAACAAAAGATGAACTTCAAGAGATGGAAGCTAAGTTGGAGGCAATAAATACTAAGATGGATGGTTTAAAAGAGGAGATCATGGAAGGATTGAAAAATTTTGTAATAGAGAGGACACCTGAAAGTGAAAATGTATCCCACGAAATTCATTATGAGGACACAAGGAAGGTGAATCAAGAATGGAGAAACTCTAACTTTGGGTTGAAGACCAACCAC
>ML816051.1:131403-145028 GCA_009831015.1 Picea engelmannii | reverse complement strand
TTCGGTCTTAAGGATAACAAGAGTATGAAATTTGATCCACTAACTAGTAATGAAAATATATAATGGCACCACCCATTAATATTTGATCTTAAGGATGACAAGAATATGAGATTTGATCTACTAACTAGTAATGAAAATATATAATGGCACCTCCCATGCTTGAACTGGAGACCTTCAGTATCTTAAACGAATTGTAGAAACACTAATTTCTTGCTATTTAAATTTGGTAATAACAGAAATCCATATGAGCAAACTAAATTCAGTACCCACCCAAACTAAATTCACATAGTCGATCATTCAATCGACAAACAAATGGACAGAAATATAAGTGCCAGTCCACAGCAAAACACGCAAAATAATACAACTCCAGAACGCAACAAAAATAAATTATATATTGGCCTATGCAGGTTTCGAACCTGCGACCTTCGCGTTATTAGCACGACGCTCTAACCAACTGAGCTAATAGGCCTACCTGATAAGTATGATACTATATTGGAATTTAGCTTAACACTATTTATATACAGTTTATTTTTAATTATTCGTTGTTTGTTTAGTCCAATACTGTTATATGAACGTCAAAGAAAAAAGACAAGGAGATAGAAGAAAACAGCTAACAAAGGATACTTCGTTCTAAGAAATTTTCATATTGAAAAAAGGTACGACTTTTTATTATCACATTAATGATTACATTATATATATATATATATATATATATATATATATATATATATATATATATATGAGAGAGAGATAAGTCATGCTTTTTTTTTGAAAAAAGTATAACTTTTTATTATCACATTAATGATTATATTATATATATGTGAGAGACAGATAAGTCATGTTTTTCTCGAAAAAAGTATGACTTTTTATTATCACATTAATGATTACATTATATAATAATTGTCTTAATGACTATTATTATATGATAGTTATTTATTAATTATAATGATGGTGGTGGTTAACATCTATTAAGACTAAATTTGGTTTATCAAACTCTAAGAAAGAGAATGAATTATTTTCTCCACTTTAAAATTGTATTTATGTGCTCGAAAAGCTTTAAGAGAAGTGTTCCTAGATCACCTAAGTTTTGATGAGTTAAAAGGTTAGTAAGGTCGGTATTGTAGCAAATATTTTGAAATTGTGATTTAATGTGGGTGTACGCAAGACATTCTAAGAGAAAGTGTTTCTCATCTTTAACCTTCTTAGTGTCACAAAAATGACAAATTCTTTCAACCCACGATGTCTTGGGAATTGTTCGATGCCCTATTTCACTATGGAGCTTGTGAGAGTTTGTTATTATTTTAGCAATGTTGAGTTTATTCTTTATGATAGTCAAAATAGAGAGATATTTTTTGTATTTTAGAATAGGGTCGATCACCTCCTTATAGTATCTTAATTTTCTTTTATCCTCTAATTCTTTATCACACCACAATTTCTTCTTAAATTTAGTAATACTATTTTTAATATTATTGTTATTCTGCAGAGTGACCTCTTCCTTTCTTCTCCAATGAATTATTCAAGAATTGACATCTTTATGCCAACCTCGCTTGAGCCACAAGTGGTTTTGACTAGAGATGGAAGCAATCTTAAGAAGTGTCTTGTTTTCCGTGTTGTCTATATTGTTCTTGTAAAATAGGTATCTAGTCATAGTCGTGATCTCAATGGGGGAAATACTCACTTCTATGAGGAGGATATGATAAGGTGTATTGACTTTGATTTTGATATTATAAGTTATAAAATATTTTTGGATTTTATGTATCTTTCTTCATGCTTCTCTAGAGCTATTGCAACAAACATTTTGAAATCATTGATTCTATGTTCTCAATATACGAAAAACAATTAATGTTTTTACACTATGCTAATAGATCTAATATACCCTAGGTATATTACATCCTACTATTTTTTTATGTAATATGGACATGATTGATAGGAAGATAGTAATGTAAAGTAGAATATATTGTTGTGTGAATGACTCTATAGAAAATGAAAGTAACAAAATTTGGGGCATGACATTACAACAATAACATTACCATATCCATCAAAGTAGATAATTGTTGTAAGTTGAAGCAACTAAACATATACCGTGGGAAATAAAAAATAAAATATCTTCGATTTAATCAAATACTAAACGTTTTCTAGCCTTATTTTTCTTACCAGCTTAGAAAACAAAAAAACAACATTGTATGTTTGATGTTTGAAGAATGAGTAGGCGACATAAATCATATATGATCAACATAGATAAAGTCCATGGCCACAGGGGTGTTCTAGAGATTATTTCAAAGGCTAATATATTAAATATTGTATGTGTCTATGTTTTTCCTAGTGTTTTCAAACTTGCCAACGTTGATCTAAAACAAACAATTAAAGACAAGAGTCAAGACTTGTATGTGTTGCTTTCACAACTCCTGTTAATAGCATCCTTGAAAGAACCCAAAGTGGGTGCGACTACACATAATGTAGATCCTTCTGTTTCCTTTTGTTCACAGAAAGTCTCCCACCAATATTTGACATGGGGGACGACCTTAAGGAGAAGAAATGTAATCTTTTCTCTATCAGAAAAGTTATGGACAAAGAAAACCCTTCTAGAAGGTTTAACCATTTTTCTACAACATTCGCATCTATTTTACCTTCAAATATAGGAATATCAAAATTGATTTGTTCCTTGAAGGGGGTGGTGCCTCCATTCAAGGAATATGTGTCACCCGTTGGTAGTCATCGAAGGATTTGCACAAAGTTATCAATCATCTCGGTCCTCTATCGTGCGAGGGCTTCCTCGATAAATAGTTTAAAGGGATCTCCTGCCCCATCATCTCTCTTTTCTTCCCCCATGGGCGATCGTCGGGTTCAGTGAGGCTGATATTGCAAAGGCTCAACTGGTTCAAGTCCCAATTGCTTATACCTTGACCTCATTGGGGACATGCACAAAGAAACAAATGAAGAGCATATCGCTCTGATACCACTCATCTGGATTTATCAGTAGAATGAAATGAAAAACAAATCTATAACATTAACACAGATATACATAGAACAATAACAAATATACAATAAAACTTAACTTCTATTCAATAAATAATTTTTTTAAAACTGTAAAATGTATAATGAAACAATCTTGTTCGAATTGTGGTATCTAATCTTGGAGAAGAGATGTGTTGGCTATGCACATTCATTTGAGCACCTTACAATGAGGCCTCTAATCCTTTTTAACATCAAGAAGTAATCATAAAACCCTAGACATCCAAAAAAATAAACATAGGAGATGAAGTGCCAAAAGTCATGTGGGCCCCGATGGGGTAAGTTGGTACATCAACTTCCCTAGGTCGTAACATTTTCATACGATATTTGTTTTAGGCGCATGATAGCTTGTTGGAAAGGTATATCTGAGGACTACTCATTATACCGACACACTTTAAATTTGTTTATAGTGTGATTGTGGCGGGCCCAAAAAACGTTGTTTAGGGCCTCAAAACTGCCCCAGAAGTTTAGGACTTGAAAAGATAAAAAAATTGCCAAGATGAAAACTGAATGTGAGCCAGTTGGAAGAGGTGGGTGGCAAACGATATTCACTTGAATCATGAATGGAATCAACACAAAGGTAGATGTGAAGATTATACCTTTGGGTTCATATGATTGTCTAATTGACATGGATTGGTTGGAAAAACACCATGATGTCTTAGATTGTTACAACAAGACAATAACATGTCTTAATGATGAAGGACAACTAGGCAAGATTCAAGGCATTCTAAGAGTTGTAGCTGTTAGAGAAATTTCGGCCATACAGCCAAAAAAGAGTTCCAAGAAAGGATGTCAATTGTTTGCAACCCACATGGAAGAGGCAGCTAGTGATAATGTGGAAAGTCTTGAAGACCATCTGGTCTTAAAATATTTTGAAGATGTTTTTAAGGAAATTTTAGTATTTCCACCAAAGAGGGACATTGATTTCTCTATTGATTTGGTGTCAAGTTTTTCCCCAATGTCCAAGACACCTTACAGAATGGGCACACCATAACTGAAAGAGTTGCAAATGAAACTAGATGATCTTTTAAATAAGGGGTATATACACCCAAGTGTGTCACCTTGGGGAGCCTCGATTCTTTTTGTAAAGAAGAAAGATGGAACCTTAAGGTTGTGTATTTATTTCAGATAGTTGAACAAGGTCACCATCGAGAACAAATATCCTCTGTCAAGGATTGATGATTTATTTGATTATTTGAAAGATGCAAGAATATTTTCCAAGATCGACTTGAGGTCAGACTATCATCAAGTAAGGATAAAAGAAGAATATATCAACAAAACAATGTTTAGAACAAGGTATGGGATTTATGAATTCACGATAGTTCCATTTGGTCTATCGAATTCCCTAATTTTTTTTATGTGCTTAATGAATGGAGTGTTCAGGTAGTACCTAAACAACTTTGTAATTGTTTTCTTAGATGATATTCTCATCTACTATAATTCCGAAGAGGAGCATGAGGAACATCTAAGAATGGTGCTAAAGGTTTGAAGGGAGCATAAATTTTATGCCAACCTAAGTAAGTGCATCTTTTATCAAAATAAGATCCATTACTTAGGGAATATTATTTCAAAAGATGGGATAACAGTTGATCCTGAGGAGATAGAGGCCATTAGAGGATGGTCAACACCAATAAATGTGACAGGGGTCAAATATTTTATGGGTCTTGTAGGTTATTACCAAATATTCATAAAAGGGTTTTCAAAGATTGCAAGCCCAATCACTTCATTGCAAAATAAATGAGTGAAATTCGAGTGGACTCCAAAGTGTGAAGAAAGTTTCCAGCAGTTGAAAATAATTTTGACAAGTGCACCCATATTAAAGACTGTAGATCTGGATGAAGACTTTGTGGTGTGCATGGATGCGTGCAAGGAAGGGATTGGTGGATTCCCCAGTCAAAAGGATCATGAAATATTCTACGAGTCCCGAAAATAAAAAGAGCATGAGAGAAATTATGCTACTCATGATCTGAAATTACCAGAAATTGTACATGCATTAAAAATGTGGAGGCATTACCTCATGGGGAATAAGTTTAAGCTAAGAACATGCGATTGTGGTCTAAAACATTTATTTGAACAAACAACACTAAATTTCAAACAAACAAGATGGTTGGAGTTTCTTAGTGAGTAGGATTTTGAAATCAAACATATAAAGGGTAAACAAAATCAGGTGGTTGATGCACTCAACAAAAGAGCACATAAACTACATATTTCGGCCATCAACATGTACATGATAGATTTGAAAGATAAAATTCTTGAAGCAACAAATTCAAATCATATTCATTTGCAAATAAAAGAAAAAATAAAGAAATTTTTTTTACAACAAAAACTTAGAAGTTATGAATTAAAAGAAGATGAAATCCTTTTATACATAGGTAAGGTGTATGTGTCAAAATCCATGGAGCTGAAAAATATAGTGCTAAGAGAAATTCACAATGTGCCATATGTTGGGAACAAAGGATATAATAAATCCATTATAGTGGTAAGGAGCCAATATTTTTGGTCATGAATGAAGAAAGAAGTGGCTAACTACATAGCTTGGTGTCTAGAGTGGAAAAAGGTGAAAACATAGCACAAATGTCTAGCGGGATTGCTACAACCATTGCCCATTCCAGAATGGAAGTGGGAAGTGGTTACATTAGATTTTATTACAATGATGCCCAAAATAGTGAAGCTGCATAATTCCATCATGGTGGTGGTGGACAAATTGACTAAGGAAATGCATTTTTTTCCCGTAAAGACAACACATAAGGCAACAAACATTGCAGAGAACTACATGAAGGAAGTTTCCAAGCTACGTGGAGTGCCTAAGGAAATAGTTTCAGATATAGATTCCAAGTTTACATCCAAGTTATGGTAAGGTTTTTTCAAATGCTTTGGGACAAATATAAATCTTAGTACGACGTATCACCCAGAGTCCAATGGAAAAACATAGAGGACCAATAGGATAATTGAGGACATGCTTCGAATGTATGTGATTGATCAACCATCAAAATGGGAAGACTATATCCACTTAGTGGAGTTTTACTATAATAATGAGTATAAGGCCTCATTAAAAATGAGTCATTTTGAAGCTTTGTATGGTAGAAAGTGTAACACACCAATGAGTTGGGACAACCCAATAGACAAAGCCATCATTGGGCCAGAATTGTTAAAGGAAATGGAAGAGAAAATGGCAAGGATCAAGAAGAATTTAAAGGTTTCCCAAGATAGGTATAAAATCTATGCAGACAAGAACAAAGTTTTCAAATATTTTAAAGTGGGAGAACATGTTTTCCTAAAAGTTAAAGAAAAAAGAAGTTCGATAAAATTGGGTTGTTGCCCAAAGTTGGCAACAAGATATTGTGGGCCTTTCGAAATATTAGAAAATATAGGGATAGTTGCATACATGTTAGTGTTACCTGCATCCATGAGAGTGCATAATTTTTTTCATGTATCATTATTAAAGAAATATGTTCTTGAACCTAACCACATAATTTATTGGATTGTGATCCAGGTGGAAAACAAAGGGGATTTTTGGGGGTAACCAATACACATCCTCGACCGAAAATTCAAAGTGCTCAATAAAAAATATATAGGGTTGGTAAAGGTTCAATGGACCTGTTACGATCCTGAAGATGCCACATTGGAACAAGAAGAAACTGTCTAGGAGGAATACCCACACAGTTTTGTCAATTTTAAATAAAATAAAAGATAAAAAGTACAAGACTCCATTTTCGGCAGCTAGTTTTGGAACCACATCTTAGAAATTCTTGGTCAACACTGATATCCATGATAAAATAATGCTGCAGACCGATGGACTAAAGGTAGTGAAGGGGGTGCATTCATTGGGACAATAGATTGAGAAGAGCAAGAGAGTGGGTTTGGAATACTGTTGGAGGGTAAAGATTTGTATAAATTTGTTTCCATATTCTGAACAATGTAATGTAAATTTGTATATGTTTTCAGCATGGTGCAGTGCATCGAGGATGATGCACAATTGTAGGGGAGGGGGAATATAAAATTCCCACTATAATTACCAGTTTAATTAATGCATAAGGTAGATATAGATGTGGCTATGGCCAAGAAATGTGAATTTGAAATGTATTTTCTGAATTGTAAATAAATATAATGTAATACCATCTATTGGGACATGGAAAGAGATGGGGGTTGATCAATCCAAAAGAGAGGGGGGATACCTGGGGAGTGTATAAAAAGGATTCCAATGGGGAAATGGTTCATGAGTATTAATCCAAACCCATATTTATGAATTTTATTATCATTGGGGAAAACTTCTACTTTCATTTTGAGTGTGTGAGAGGCCAATCATTAAACTTGTGTAAGAGGGTGGTTGTGAGAATCTCATCCCATAGTTATTGGAAATCATGGGGAAGAAGCAATCAACCTTGGGAAGAGTGACCAATCAATGTCCTTGGGGAAGATAGGGGAAATGTTTATGGGAGTAACAAGAAGTTTGGATATGAACAACAAAAGAAATAGAGAAGAAGCGATTGGGAGATAAAACAACATGACTGAGAGAATTCTAGAGCATGCTAGAGCATCTTGGAGCATATTTGGAGATGGAAATTGAAGAGCTAGGTTGTCAAGCCCAAAGAGTGAACTCCTAGGTGTAGTTGCATTGTCCCAGCAAGTGTTTGTTGTTGTTTTTGTAGGTAGTTTTTCCTAGCAGTGAGCTCCTGGTCAAAAGATTCCTAGATGCTTGTGCCAAAGAGACCTTGATAAATGAATGGGACACCCTATGGACTGAGAGAAGTGACAAGGTAAATTCCTTGGGTTGGGAAGGTCAAGAGGAAGAGAGTTGGAGGAAATTCGAGATAGATGAAGGAGAAATCCAATGGGTTGTATGATATTCAGTTGTGATGGGATTGAGAGAGGCAACCTTCTTTTGTGGATTCCTAGACTTGGCTCGGGAGTGACTTGTTGTTGATAAATGGAACAAAAAGTATGTGTTTTGGTGGAAAATCCTTCCCAAGCAGATGGTTGTGCAAACATTTTACACAAGATAAGTGTTTAACTATTTTTCCGAGTCATTTGTGAGTTCATGGTTGTGAATTTACTCTGTGAATGAGAATGGTTTTCATATGTTGTTATACATGTTTTATTTGTTGCATTGATTATTTTTTAGAATGTTGTGGTTGCATATAATTATGGGTATCATAAATTATTTGAAAGATGTTTTTAAATCGTAGTTGGTAAGCTACAAGATTTAATTAGCAAAGTAATTTATTTATTTTTTATGTGTTTTTCCACAAGTAATCATCCCTAGTTAAGCTGGGTATCGTTAAAATCTATGTCTGAAATAATTTCCTTGGGCATTCCTTGTAAGCTGACAAACAAATAACATTATTGTGGTTTCTATGAACTATGATTCAAACTTCCTTCATGTAGATTTATGCAATATTTGTTGTCTCGTGTGTAGTCTTTACTAGAATAAAATGTGCTACCTTAGTTAATTTATCCACCACCACCATGATGGAATCATGTTGTTTCATTGTTCGAGAAACTTTGTAATAAAATCAATTGTAACTACTTCCCACTTCTATTCTTGAATGGGAAATGGCTATAACAACCCCATTGGATGTCTATGTCCAGTCTTCACCTTCTCACACTCTAGACATCTGGCTATATAATTAGCCACTTCTTTCTTCATTATAGGCCAAAAATATTAAATTCTTACAAGTGCAATTATTTTTTGGTATCCTAGGTGCCCAACATATGGCACATTGTGTTTTTGCCTCATCATTGTATTTTTCAACTCATTGGAATTCGACACATATACTTTTCCTTTGTACATTATTATTCAATCTTCTTTTATATCAAAATATTTAAATTTCTGTTGTAAATTCTCTTGTTGTAATATTTCTTTTATTTGTAAATATTGTTGATCTAAGTTTGTTGCTTCAACAATTTTATCTTTCAGATTAGTCATGCATATGTTGATGGGTACAATATGTATCTATTTTTCTCTAATGCTAAGTGTATCAACCACTTTATTTTCTTTTCCTTTGATGTTCTTAATTTCAAAGTCATACTCACTAAGGAATTCCAACCATCTATTTTTTCTGGCATTTAATGTGAGTTGTCCAAACAAATATTTCAAACCACAATGCTCTATCCTTAGCTCAAATTTTCTCCCCATGAGGTAATATGTCTACATTTTTAGTGCATGAATAATGGCTTCTAATTCTAGATCATGTGTAGCATAATCCCTTTCGTGCTCTTTTAATTTTTGGGACTCATAGCATACCACATGAGCTTTTTGTGAAAGGACTCCACAAAGCCCTTCATTTCATGCATCAATGCACACCATAATATCTTCATCCAGATCTGCAATCTTCAAGATTGGTGCACTAGTCAATTTGTCTTTTAGTTGTTGAAAGATCTCTTTACACTTGGAATTCCATTCAAATTTCACTCCCTTCTTTTGTAAAGAACTGGTCATGATTGCAATCTTTGAGAATCCTTTTATGGATATTTGGTAATACCCTACAAGACCCATGAATGATCTGACCTCTGTCACATTTCTTATCGTCGATCATCCTCTAATGGCCTCTATCTTCTTAGGATCCACTATTACCCCATCTGCTGAAATAATATGCCCCAAGTGGCAAATATTATTTTGATAAAATATGCACTTACTTAGTTTGGAATACAACTTATGTTTTAAAAATTTTAGTACAATTCTTAAATATTTTTCATGTTCCTCTTCCAACTTAGAGTAGATGAGGATATCATTCAGGAATACAATTACAAACTTGTCTAGGTACTCCATGAACTCTCCATTCACCAGGCGCATGAAAACTTCTTGTGTGTTTGATAGCCTGAATGGAACTACCATTAATTCATAATTCCCATATATTGTGCTAAATGTTTTCTTGTCAATATCCTCTTCCTTTATCCTCACTGAAGCAACCTGCCTCGATGACATGGCCGCTCTCGCCATGACCTTCTTTCCCACGGCCCGAAGAGTTGTAACACCCTTCAAATCCCGTATCGGGACTTCTCGTCACCCACAGAACTCTCTGTTGATCTCCCGACAGTTGCTTCGGAAAATTAGGTTTCGCGGTATCGCGAACTCTATGCGCACTCCTCGTGCAACTCCAAACTCCGAACCCCGAATGCCGATAGTCAACGGTCAACGGATCGGGATATCGTCACTCGCGATGTCAACAACATGCCTTTTCCAAACCCCGAGCCCCGAGGTGCCGATTCTTGATCAAACGCCACCTGGACTCTCCTTTCTTTCGGGCCCCACTCTGCCACGTCACTTTGGGATTTCGCGGATCGCGAATCCTCGACACAAAGTTCCCTGCTGTTGGAAACCCCGAACACTGAAACCCCGATTCACCGGGTTCATGCCACCTGTCCTTCCAACGATCGACGACTCCCACGAAATCGGGAAATCTCTATTCGCGATTTTAACGTGCATGTAACTCTTGCACCCACCAACCCCGATATGTCGAAATGCGATGGCAAATGAGTTCCACTTGCGCTAGGAGGTTAACTCTTTTTCAAGAGTTCAAGTCGCCGATTCTCTTCCTCTTGAAGAGTCCTTCGCTCTGAACCTTTTCCCGTTCAGGCTTCACCTGGGTCTATTCCCCAGTACCAGCTAGGGACTCTCCCTCCTGAGCTTTCACCAACTTATCACTCAGAACCACTTCTGAACTCAATTCTTCCATAAGATCACATATGCCGCATATGAAAGAAGTACATAGAAAGAAGCGAATATACAAAGGCATAATGCCAACAACACAAAGAAAATAAATAAGTCCATGGAATTTAACCACGACTCTCCTATTCTTCTCTTCCCAAGCTTGACTCTGAGACTTCACTCAACCTGCAATTTACCTGCACGGTTCTTCTATCTCAGCACAACTTCTGAGCAACCAAAGATGAGGGTTTAACTGTCCAACCTCCTCAATGCACTCTATGCGGAGGTACTCCACTGCACTCTATGCAGGAATCTCCCATCTTAGACAGAGAAATGATTTAAACTCAATCTCTCAATCCCTCAGATTTCGAGCCTTCCATGCAATCACATATGCAGCATATAGACAATAGGCAAAACAAGAATCAAACATGCAACAACATAATATAAACAACACACAGAGAATAATCACAGCCATGGAATTGAATCAAAGCTTTGCTATTAACTCAATATCTGTACATGGGGTTTATTCACTAGTTCTCTGAGTTGCTCTCCTTTGCTCCTTCTCCTTTTTTTTTCCAATGCTGAATAATAATCTCAATTATACAAGGAGGGTGCCTATATTCGTTTTCCCTCCTGGAAGTAAAACTGTCTAATCTACAGCTAATCCTATCTAACAACATTAAAACCATTAAATGCCTTCCTATCTATAATACAATACAAGTGCGCTCAGCTTTGAATGCCTTTAGTTAAACGGCGACGCAACAATCTTCAAAGTGATTCAAAAATGTATGCGCTGGTGCTGTCCAGCTGTTCTTCTCTTTCCTCCACGCTGGCTCGCTTGATGAAGTCGTAGATGCTCCTGCATCATACTCCTCGGCTCAAAAAGATTTTATGGGCTCCTGTCCATGAGCTCCTGCATAGTCTGCCCATGCTTTTGAATTACTGTCTCTGTTTCCCAGCTGGCATTCTCCACTGGGTGATTTTTCCATTTCACTAGGTACTCAAAATATTGCTTTTTTCTGGTCTTTCTTCCAACTCTTTTATCCAGTATGCACTCCATCTCAGGCTTCTGTGCAACTGGCAATTACTTCTGCCACTGGACCACTGGTTCCTCGGTTCCAGTGTCTGTTTTATCAGTCCTGTAGGCATATAAGTCCGAAATGTTGAAAATTGGAGATATCCCGATGCCCCCCGGCAATTCAAGCTCATATGCATTCTCCCCGAACTTCTTCAGGACTCTGCATGGTCCAATTTTCTTCATCTTGAGCTTGTTATACGCCCCCCTCGGGAACCTTTCCTTCCTCAAGTGCGCTAGAACCATGTCTCCAACTTCAAACTGAAGTTGTCTTTTCCTCTGGTCGGCTCTGCGCTTATACTCCTGGTTCGCCTTCATCAGTCTTTGCTTCACTTCTGCGTGAATTTCTTGCATTGCTTCAACAAATTCTTCAGCTTTCCCGCTGCTAGTTTCAGCCGGTTCTGACTCCCTGAGCTCAGATACTCCTCGCGGCTGTGTCCCATACAAAATTTGAAATGGGCTCTTACCTGTACTCCGATTCACATAATCGTTGTACGCAAACTCTGCCTGTGGTAGGATCTGATCCCAACTGTTGTGATGCTCGGTCACCAGGCTCCTCAACAGATCCCCCAAGCCTCTGTTGACTACTTCAGTCTGCCCATCTGTCTGCGGATGGTAAGCAGAACTGAATGCCAAGTCAGTCCCTAGCTTATTCCATAGCGTCCTCCAAAAATGACCTATGAATTTGGTATCCCGATCCGAGACTATGCTTTTCGGTAATCCATGCAATTAGACAATCTCTTTGAAAAACAAATTTGCGATGTGGGTTGCATCGCTAGCCTTATGACACGGAATTAAATGTGCCATCTTTGAAAACCGGTCCACCACTACAAAGATGGAATCAACTCCTCTCTGAGTTCTAAGTAAACCCAACACAAAATCCATACTAATGGTTTCCCATGGTCTCTCTGGTATAGGCAACGGCTGATAGAACCCTGTGTTCTTCTTTCGGCCTTTTGCATGTTGACATATCCGGCATCTGTCAACAAATATTTTAACATTAGCACGCATGCCAGGCCAATAATACGATTCGCTCAACTTTGCGAACGTTTTGTCATGTCCAAAATGACCTGCTAAGCCTCCACTGTGCTTCTCCTTCACCAAATTCTCCCTCATAGAGAAATCTGGAATGCATAATTGATTGCCTTTAAACAGTAATCCATCCTGGATCAGGTAGTCAATCCACGAACTCCTATCCCTGAGAACTGGGTTCTCGACTGCCTCGTATGTCTCGCCAAAGTCTGCGTCGCTTGCATACATATCTTTCAGATTCTCAAAACCCAAAGTCTTGACCCTGAATTCCTACCTTTTAACTTCCTCATTCTCTTGAGGTGTCAACCTGTATGCTGCCTTATTCGGTAGAATTGCTCCGAGTATGAGGTCAATGTGGTGACTCACACTCCTCATCGGTGGCAAGGAACGAGGTAGTTCGTCCACGATGATATCAACGAACTCTCCAAGAAGTTCCTGAATCTCTTCCGGCAAGTCGTCCACTCTTGTGCTTGTCAGGACAATTCTCGGCTTCTGACAACAAAGAATTGTGGATCCTCATCTTTCTCCATCTCTGTGAGAAGTTCCCTTCCACTCATGAGAAGTATGGTATTGCTCACTTCCGACTTCACTTCCTTATCCTTTATCGGATGTAAGGTATGTGGTCTCCCATCCTTCTCCAAGGTGTATGTGTTCATTCTCCCATCATGAAAAACATGTCGGTCATACTACCAAGGTCTACCCAATAAAACATGATAGACATCCATGGGAATGACATCACACAGAATTTCATCCTTATATTCACCCATTTTAAAATTGACCAAGCATTGCTTCGTAACACATACCTGGTGTCCTTTCTGCAGCCATGTCACTTTATATGGACTCGGGTGTTTGTTCGTT
>ML816051.1:99283-112527 GCA_009831015.1 Picea engelmannii | reverse complement strand
TGGATGGGCCAAGGGGCCCCAACTTTCAACTTCTCCCAAGGAGAAATTTATATATCCCCCTAGGATTAGTAGATCACTCTTAAGAATATATTTTCCAAACAGGTTTACCCAGAAGGTATTTTGATCTGTATGAGGCCCATAAACATTAATTATTCTGAACTCCTTCCCAATCCCTTCCACCACAAAATCACCTCCTAAAACATAGTCCATTTCCCAAGAGTTTAATAGTTTTAAGCTTTGGGTTTTCCATCTGATGACTAAACCCCCCGATCTACCTATGGCATTTATCCCCATAAAATACCATCCTGGGAAAAGGGAAGAGAGAAGGTTTTTCGCCACCTCTTCGTCTGTTAGAGTTTCTTGTAAAAGCACAATATATGGTTGGTTTTTCATGAACAACCTTTTTAATGCAGATTTTTTTAGGGAACTCGCCAAACCCCTTCAGTTGTAAGTAAGGAGTTTCATGGGCGAACCCCTACTAGGGTTTTCTCTTCTCTAAGAACCCCCAATTTTTTTTTCTAACCAGAGGAAATGTCGACCAAAGATCTAGATTGAGCTTTGTATAGATGAGAGTTTATACCTCGTCCCTTCTTTATTTTCTAGATCTTTGGATTTGGTCCCAACCCTTTGTGGTCAGAGTTGGGGATAGAAATAGTCATGTTGCGGAGTTGATATCAGATGATTTAGTCTTCAAACTCTTCGAAGGCTGAGTCCTTAGGGATATGAGGGGAGTGTGTACCAGGCGCAAAGCCTAGAGTAGTTTTAGTAATATTCCCGGAAGGTGGATGCATAATCAAAGGATAGTGGAAAGGGAAAAAATTAGAAAGTCTTGTGGAAGGAAGGATTGATGGGGAAATTCCACCATCCATACAAGTAAAACTATAATCTTTAAAAAACCATTTGCTAAGTGGGAAATAGTAATATTCATACCCATAAGGTTGTTGACTAAGAATTGAGGAATGGCCTCTGAACATGCTTCTAATGCTAACGTCTCTCTCCCCGCTGGGACTAAATCCAACATGTCTCCTTCTTGAGTGGTTGGTTCCCCCACTTCTATTATATCCAACGTTGCTTGCTCACTTGGAGTATTTCCCCCTGAGAAAGAATCCGATGAAGGAGAGTTGGTACCTTTAGAGGTTGGAATCCCTTCATCCAATGTGTTCTCTGAAGGAGACCAGGGATTTATGCGTTCCTTCATGCTGGATTTACAATCCTTAATAATGTGACCATATTCGTGGAACCTCCTGCAGTGGAAAGGAAATCCTTCGTAATATAGGATTTGAACCCTGGTCCTTCCCAAATATGTCAAGTTTAGAAATTCCTTTAAGCCTTCTCTTATGTTTAATAAAACAAGAATCCTTGCAATCACCATCTCCCCTGAATCTATGAATCCCATATCTGTAGCTAGGAATTCCTCTAAATGATTTTCAATAGCTTGAAATAATTTATCATTCTAGAGATGTGGAGGGAGTCTCGACAACCGAAACCAGATGGGTATGGAATCCAATCTCTCACTTGCAGCGTCAAAAGTAGGGTTCCATAGTTTCAAGAGAATCGGTGAGGATTCTATGAACCAACTTTTCTAAAAAATCGAAGAAGCTTGAGATTTTTCTAATAAAACAAGCATAAACCAACCTCTGGACAACCGACTAATTTTTGGAGGCGGGTTGAAGATCACATTCCAATTTTCCATTGCTCAATATTTTATCATATTCTCGCTAAACTGTCAGCCATAAGCTTTCCCAACTAGGGTTTTTTCTGCCATTTTTTCCACCCTTGAAAGGGTTAGGTCATCACCCAGAGTGAAATCTAGGTTTGATTTAGATGACCCTACACATTTTTTACGTTTCCTTTTTATTAAATCAATGACTCACATGCGATATCGGACTTGTGGAATATGTGTGTTGTTGGCTGACTCTCCTCCAAAAACTATAACCCATTCACTAGAATTTGTAGGCCATAGATTTGTTGTAATAAACCCCTCCTCAACCACTACAGACTTCTCTGGGAAATAAGCGTTTTCCTCAAAAGAGTAGAGCTAGTCCGGAGTTGTGCCTTGTTCCACAGGAACCCAGTGTTCTATACCTTGAGAAGAAGCAAGATATCCAATACCTAGAATAGTTGACTGGTAAAACCCTTGCTCAAATGAGGAGGACAAAGGGAAAACCGGTACCGAAGGATCCGAGAATGAACAAGAAAAAATTATTGGAGTTGAAAGAACGGAGAAGCCACATTGAATGGGAGAAAAAATGCCTTCAGTTCGTTGTGTGAACGAGATCATTGAGCCAAGTAAGGAGATAGAGGAACTAGGTTGTGCCTAAACTACTCGAGAATCCCCAGCTCTGGCTAGCCATGAAAAATGTCGGAGACCCCTGAAATATGTGAAAAGAAGTCCCTCTTAGAAACCAATGGTATATCCCTACCCAACTGGTCCAAGAGTGGCTAGATCGGGCTGCCAACTATCGCCATCCAAGGAAGCATTTGTCCTGACTCGAGTGAGTAATCCACCACGTCATCATAGCTAGCCATGGTGGAGAAATTGTGCCTCTATAGGGTATATACCGGAAACTACTCACCTCCAGAACACCGCGAGAAACCACACCTAGCCCTGTAGATAGTCACCATGCAAAAATCTTGACGACGAAAACCTTCTTGTCAGAGGTGTTTTACATTGGTCTGACCCGAAGATCATGTGACTGCGTATGGGTGCTTAACCAAAGCTGTGGGTTGTGGGAGATTTGCGAGCCTCCAATATATATATATATATATATATATATATATTCTTAACTAAACTACAATTATGTGAGTGAATGTTTCTTGTGTTACTTTATTATAATTGAGGGGTTTTTGCAAATATTTTTAAACAGTTTACTAATTTTATTTTTTATGAAATGAATGGCATTGTTGATTGGATTGGAAGCATACAAGAATTAATTTGGGTGTGATAATTATTGTCATTAGTACATGTGCGATTATTGTATGTGCTAGCTACACATGCATGCCTTACACATGTATACTAGTATGTATAAGTGTTTTAAATTGATGATGTTGTTTATTTGATGTGGATGTATGAATCGTGTGTCATTACCCTTGTATTGTAAATTACTCTAACTTCGGGATGAAGTTTCTTGAAGGGTGAGAGTATGCAATAGCCCAATTTGATTATTTATTTATCATAGTTGTTAATTTAAATTTAATTAATTATTAAAATAAATTCAATGAGTCTCTTATTATTTTATGATTAAAAAGGTAGGTTAAGTAATTAATGAGGGGATAAGGTTGTTGGGGAATTAATGAGGGGATAATGCAGTTGGATAATTGAATGAGGGGGAGGGATTTGAGAGAGAAGGATGAGGTAGAGGGAAGAGGACTTGGAGAGGGCTCCTTGGTTTTGGGGAAAATTGGGGGAAGAAGAGGAAGGAAGAAATTATGAAAGAGAGAGGGAAGAAGGAGGAAATTGGAGGACAAAGATTGTTTTGGGGAACTTTTACAAGGGCATTGTTGTTGCTGGGAAATATGGGCTCAGGGGCCAGGAAACCTCAAGGGTTCCTGGAGCTAGGGAGCTAGAGAGGTTGTTCCTAGTTGGTTGGAAGTTAAATATTCAGTTTGGGTAGTTTGGGTAAGAACAAGAACAAGGAACAAGGGGATAAATCAACCAACCTGTAGGTCCATTACATGTGGAAATACTCATAAAAGTAAAATTTAATGCTAACTAATCTTGTAGCTTATCATCTACATGAAAACATACAATTTTAACCATTTGTTGATACCATGAACTAGATGCATCAAAAACATTCTAAAATAAAACTAAAAATACAACTAATAAACTCAAATACATCGGCATATACATTTTTCTCAAACACAGAGTTAATACATAATATTTTAACTCACAATTCAACATAGAAACAAGATAAAACACTTGTCTTTTAAAAACACGCGTGAAACCAACTTCTTGGGACAGACTTTCCACCCAACCATAGACTTGTTTTTACATATCTCAATAGAAATTCACCCCCAACTTGGGGCTAGAAATCCACAAAAGAGGGTGGTATCTCATTGTACACTCACAACTCAGAAAATCCCACAACCCACTGGTATTCTCCTGCAACTATCCTGATTTTCCTCCAACACTCTTCCTCTTGACCTACCCAACCAAAGGAATGTATCCATTCACTAATCTTAGTCCATCAGGTGTCTCATTCATTTATCATGGTTTCTCTGGAAAAGGAAACCAAGAATATCACTACTAGGAAACTCAAGGGAGCTCATTGCTAGGAAAACTACTAGGAAAAAGACATCAATCACTTGCTATTACAATCCAACTTACACAATAGTTCACTCTTTAGGACTAACAACCTAGCTCTTCAATCTTCTTCTCCAAATACGCTCCAAAATTCTCCCTCCATGGTTGCTCCGGCTCCAAATATCTTTTGCTTTGTCCTTTGCTTGTTGTTCATAAAAATACATGATTGTCTAAAATTGTTGTTACTGTCCATACAAATTTTCTCTCTTTGTTTACTTGCTTGACTTACACTCTTCCCCAAACTGATTATATGCAGTCTCATGCTTCCAATAACTATGGGATGTGACTCTTCACACCCATCCTATTACATCCATCCAATGATTGGGTTATTCTATACTCAAGGGAAAATTAAAAGTTTAATACGTAATGATACTAAAACTCGGGAATGTGGGTTGGATTAATAGACATGGGAAATCCCCCCTTGGACCCCTCTTAGACAATCCTAGACATTCCCCTCTCTTTTGTATTAATAAACACCCATCTCTATCCACGTATCCTAGTAGTTGGCATCACATTTTATTATTAAAATTCAAAAATACAATTCGCATATACATTGCTTGGCCATAACCATACATTATATCTACATTAAGCATTAATTAAACTAGGGATTATAGTGTGGTTGTTACAAAAGTAATCTTGGGTAAAAAATTGTTTTTTATAGCTATTTTAAATTTATCTTGAGTAAAAAGTTGAACTAAATTAATTCTGAAGGTTAATTCAATATATTAGTTCTAGTGTTACTAGAGCATTGTTAATAATCTAACGATCCCACAGGGTTAGGTGTAGTAAGTCTATGCCACCCACTTTACATTAGGTATCATTTTTAAATGGAGAGAAATGACAAGAAGTTTCCCAAAAATTTATTACCAAAAAAAATTATTGTTTTATGTTTGACTCTATATGATGATTTATTTTTATTTTTAAAAGGTACTTACTTATATTTTTTATTTTTTATTTTTAAGAAAGGAAAAAATCACATAGCAATTTGGGTTCACTATAGAGAATACACTCACTTAGAAAACTCAACACATAATACATGCATGTTCAATGTATGCATGTCCCCTATTCACCATACATATACTAAGTATCCTCTTAGCATAATTACAACTATTCCTTAAATCGATATCTCTATGATGCCAAACAACGAATACCCAACCAACTAAGGTGACTTGTATTCCAAAAAAACACACATAAATATTTCATGTCAAACTATCTTCCTTGAATAACATGTCTTAAAAAAATAAAGTGACACCCTCTTATCTCTTGTATTTACCTTATTGCCTCATTTATCCCTCCACACAAAGCTCTCTTCTACTTACACATGAGTCAATTTAATGGAAATATTTAATTAGCTGAGTCATTTCGATTATAGGATATCATTAGTTAATTAATTATGTCAAATTTAGTTTAAATGTTTTGATTAACTATCTCTTGGCATGCCAATATCAAAGATGTAATTAACTGAAATCAAAATATTTTTATGATTTGACACTTCTTTATTTTTTCCAAGGAAAAAATATGTGGGAAACCTAAGGGATGTTCCCTACATTTGTGGATGACATCCATAGTAAACCCTTTGGCATATACTAGTGCACCTAACCCAAGGGATTCAAAGTGGACCTTTTCTTTGAGATTGAATATTTTTACTAACTATCTCTTGAGAAAGAGACATTTCAATACCAAAGATAATATTTATTGAAATCAAAAATTTTTAATCTTTTGGTACTTATTTATTTTTTCCAAGGAAAACCGTGTGGGGAAACCCAAGGTATGCTTCCCACATTTGTGGATGACATCCCTAGTAAACTCATTGATGTATACAAGTGTGTCTAACCTAAGGGGACTCAAATTGGGGGCATGTTATGAACCAAAACCTTATAATATCATAAGAAACTAGAAGTACACACCATGTACACCAATGCCAGTGTGGAGTACAACTCCCAAATAGATAAGAGAGTTGAGTTATACTTGATAACTCCTTAAAGAGAAGACAAAACTCCTCCAAATACCCAAATACATTAATACATCCAAATCACATGTCCCTCAACAATAAATACCAAATTCTATGAACGAAATGCTTAAGAAATCATAAAAAACCAGAAGTACACACCATGTACACCAATGTCAACATGAAGCACAATTCCAAGATAGATAAGAGATATGAGTTACACAATAACTCCGTGAAGAATAGGATAACTTCCTCCAAATGCCCAAATAAATTAATACATCCAAATCACAGGTCTCTCAATAATGGATCATGATCTCTATACATACCTATTCATACATTATCTATATGATGTACAACTTGGTATTAAAGGAGAGTTGGTTGAATAATCACTACTACATATGGGGTCAAAATTCGATAAAAAAAATCGACGATAAGGATAAATTCAATCATATCATCACAAATTATGACATAATATTTATTTTATTTTATTATCATTTTATTTATTTGTTTATGGGTGCCCCGATGAATGTCGAACTTCCGAAAAACGTCTATACCCGTCGATATTTTGACGAACCTATTGGATAGTTTGTCGAACTATCGACGAATCTAGAGGATTCCAACTACCTATTTGAAAATGGTTTAATGGTCACTAACTTCATTGACTTGGTCAACTTTGACATAGTCAACGTTCATTGGAAGATCAATGGTGATTAATTTTTTTGACTATTTTGTTGTAGGTGTGATGGTTATAAAACAAATTTATGCTCATTGTTTGTTGCATGATTTATTAGTCTTTTTTCTATGTACTACTTTCCTCAATTCCAATTCTTGATCTGCATAGCTCTGATTTTGTACTATGAAGGTTACGATTTTTTAATAATACTTTGTCTCTTAATTAAATACCCAGATTGGATCCCTAACCGTTAGACCATCTTTCATTTGGGGACACAAATATTTCCCTAGGAAATAAGTTCGAACATGTCTACTCAATTCCATTTAATTACTATACAATTTTTCTTAGTGTAGTTCTCTTTTATTGTTTTATTTTATTACTTGTTTATAGTCAAGTTTTGGAACTTATGTGGCAAAAATGTATGGTTTTGATTTGTTGATTAATTGTTGATTATTGTTATAAACCTTAATAAATCTATGAACAAAATGGATAAATTCTCTTGTACATATGGGATCAATATAATTAGATGACATTTGTACCATAAGGATATTTAATTTGTATATTAAGGTACTTGTATTGCTTTAGTGGATTTTGTTGTAAATATAGGAAATCTCAATGCCAACACTTGAAGAGAGTCAAATGATGATTTATAGGTTAAGGGTGGCATGGGAGACACAGGTTGGTACTGATGAGAAATGTTATTTCCCTTGCAATCAATGAAGGGGATTGAAAATATGAAGACTCGTAAGGAAAATAATTGAAAGACATTGTTTTACAAATTGGCATTGTGAACATGGGCATACATTACATCCCATGGTAAGTTATTCATTATATATGTATTTGTATTGATTATATTTATAACATTTTCTTTTGTTTTAATATTTGTTATATACACTAATGTTACTGATTATTTGTAATTGTAAATATAAATCCTCCTAGATGTTTGTCACTAGATAAATATCTTCCAAACAGTAGTAGAAATACTATTGTACAAGATGTGGAAGAAGATATGGATATTGAAGATCAAGTCAATCCTATGGAATAAGATGACACTAGTAATATTGTTGAGCCGAATGATGGGACAAATAGATTGATCCAGGACATCTTTGATCTTATCGATGAGGAAAACAATGATGATATTCATTATGTACCTCTGCTTGAGAAGGAAGAACAACCCCTTTATAAAGGCTCAAGAAAAAATATTCTCTCTGTTGTAATGTTGTTGGTGAACTTGAAAGTATTGAATGGTTTTTCAAACACTTGTCTCACACAAATCCTAAGGTAAGTAATATAATTAGTCACATATTATACGTAAAGGTCGAATTTATTTTTCTCTATTTTTAGTGTCAATTAATGTGTAAATTAAGGATGCAATATTTTTTATTGCTATAATTTACATTAACTAGTTTTTTTTTATGTTGTAGACTTCTAGGTGAATTTGTTTTACCACCGTCAAATAATTTACCTCACACATACCGAGAGATGTGTGCCATTA
Source organism: Picea engelmannii (assembly GCA_009831015.1). Classification (NCBI taxonomy): domain Eukaryota; kingdom Viridiplantae; phylum Streptophyta; class Pinopsida; order Pinales; family Pinaceae; genus Picea; species Picea engelmannii. The sequence continues at coordinate 104,108 of ML816051.1, read as the reverse complement.
TGAAATATATTGGAATGGAGTATCAGGCTATTGATGCATGTCTGAATGATCATATTATATATTATGGACAATATGCATCGGAAATGAAATACCCACAATGTCAAATCAGTAGATATCGAACCGATCAAGTAACAAAAAAAGTGCCTCACAAGGTTCTTCATCATATTTCGATAATTCCATGTTTGCAATGATTTTTTAGGTGCCAAAGCATTGCATAGTTTATGAATTACCATGCACAACACATAAGTGAAGATGGTGTTCTTTGAATTCCTATAGATGGTTTTACATTTAGGAACATCGAATACATCTGGCAAATTTTTAAAGAATAACCTCATAATGTTAGGCTTTCATTGGCATTTGACGGTGTCAATCCATTTGGTTAGCTCAAGTGTATTTACTTAGTGTGGCCTATGTTTGTTATAAATAATAACCTTCCTCATTGGATGTCGATAAAGAGGGAGCACACAATGTTGGCAATCATTGTTCCAAGTATTTGTTTACAAAATTGGTTTAAATGTTGTATTTTGTTTTTCTTATTCATTGCATAATTACTTATTTATATACAAGGTAGTAATTATGTGTACTTACACCCAATTAGGTAAGTACCAAGTGAAATATATGAATGTATATATTGAGCCTCTTGTCAACGAGCTACTAAAGTTATGGGGCGACATCACTATGTACGACATTTCTAGACCAATAGGGAAAAAGAAATTTCAATTCCATGGAATACTTACATGGACAATTCATGATGCCCCAAGGCTAACACATTTTTGTGGTATGTAACATATTGATGCACTTTAATTGTATATAATTTTATGAAAATATGATGCATGCTTCTTAAATATCAATTCATTGTTATATAAATAATACTAACATTAATCCATATAATCTTGCAAGTCTTCAAACAAAGGGTAAATTTGCATGTCCAGTTTGTGGTCCTAGGATGAAATCACGTCGTTCAAGAAATATAGGAAATGAGGTACTTGATGAGTATAGACACTTCCTCCCTAAGAACCATAGGTATCGAACTACATAAAAACATATTTTCAATTTGAAAGAAGAGGCTGGGATTAAACCACGAAGAATGACACCTCACTTATGGAAGTTGGAATATAATATATTAAATCATCATGGTAATTATTTAGTCTATGTGTCTACATATATATTAATGTCTTACAATTTTAATTTTTATCGAATTTTGTATATTGTATCTAACAATTAGTGTTGTAATCTCATTAATTATTTTTCATAAATGTCATCAAGGCATTAATGAGCTTCCACGAGGAATGAAAAGTTACTTTGTACAATTCAATAGGCTTCCCTACTATGAGCACCTACAAATAGATCATTTGTTTGATACAATATATATTGGGAAGAATGTAATAGAAACATTGTGGATAACTGTAGATGGAAGGAGTGACAAAGAAAAAATTGTCAAATTTTGTACCGACATTCAAGAATCCAATCATGCACTGCAAAATGTGATTTATTCAAGTAGAAATGGAGTACATCGAAATGGTCTTCCATGGTTATTTACAGAGAAGGAAAATGATGTTGTAAAAGAGGTCATTCAAAAAATCAAATTTCCCACAGGGTTTGCGTCAAACATAAAGAATATCTTAATGATGAAAGGTGAATTTGGTGGGGTGAAAACTCATGACTATCATACCTTCATTAAGGTAATTATTTTGGACGTATATTTCTATATTGGTAAATATACAAATTTTTAGTATTATAATATGGTTTTCTTTTCCTAAAAATTAATGATCCATTTGTTGTTATAGTATATTCTACCTCTATCTCTACCTGAAATCTTTGACAACAATGTAAAACAAATTATATATGATCTTGGAAAATATATGAGGTAAATATTAATGATTTATATGAAAAAACATTGTTTCTCAACTTGTCGACATGTGTTTTACCTGCAATGTATATACAATGTTGTTGTTGAAACCTATGATCTGATTTGTTATATCATATGTAGGTGGTTGTCATGTAAATAAATCCATAAATAAGATATAAAATATTGGAGGAGAGAAATTCCTTGGCTAATGTGCAAAATGAAAAAGTATCTACCTCCAACATTTTTCAATGCACAAGAGCACTACCTCATACACCAAGTTGAGGAGATTGAAATGTGTGGACCTATACACACAAGGTCATTGTGGAGGGTGGAGAGTCACTTGAAGTCATTGAAGGATTTCGTTAGACAGAGAGCACGTCCTGAGGGATTTATGTTGGAGGGATATATGGTATATCAATCCTTGGTGTATATTAGTCAGTATCTTCCTAAATTAGTAGCGAAAACTCATGAAGGTGCCTCGGATTTGGGATCTCAATTCCATTAACAAATTTGAAGGGGAGGTCTTGGTCAGGAAAGGTAATTAGATGGTATAGATATATAATAATTTTCATTAATATTGATTTATTTATATATTGTACTTATTTAAGTTTTATAAAGCTTCCATGATCAATTATTGTTTAATCTTTACTCTAATTACTATTTTTTTTATTTATTTTTCATATAGTTGATTGAGAGTGGGATGCACTACATTTATACATCACAAACAATCTTGATTGTATGAAAGTATGGATAGATCGATGTAATATACAATGTAATGGTAGGTTATCATGGGAAGGGGTGGCCACTTTTCTTAAAGAATCACATTGTAATCAAGATACCAATCTTACTCAGAGGGAAATTGATTTAGCATATGGTTTAAAAGATAGACATGAAAGCATATTATCCAACTACATCATGTTTCAGTTATTTCCATTCTATTAATCTAGGTCATGGTGTGTTTATTTTATAAATTTTTACTAGGTTTAAATATCATGTTTATTCATTGACAAATATGCATTTCTGATGTGTGGGGCATATTGCAATTGAAACACCACAAGGCTATGTGGTGCAATGGCTGTAAATTTTTCATCAAAAGATTGGATCATAAGAAGAAAACATTTGATTATGGGATTATTTTAGTCTTTCAGGTCAATAATTTTTTTTCTATAAGTGACAAGTTGTTGGAAAATTCAGTGGATAGAATGCAGTGATGGTTGTTGTCATTAATGGAAACAATAGAGACAACACGATAAGAAGGATAAAACCCCTTGGGTATTTGGAAGAAAAATCTCAGGAGGAACAACCTTGAAGAAAACGCGCGCAGCAACAGCTTACAGAGGAAAAAGGAAGAAGAGTCAGTGACCGTAGGATCTCATACAAATTTCCTGAAAGAACGAGGGCCTTTAGATCTGTAAAAGCTGTGAGAGAGATAACCCAAAGGAGCAAATCAGGGATCGGGACTTTGAAATGTCCTGTTCGCTCGACAATGAAAACCCCGAAATCGCGAGACGCGATTTCGCGATTTAATCGCAGCCGTTAAATCAAGCAGGGATCTGGATCGTTCATTTGTATGGACACGTGGCAGCCAGGAGGCCTCATCGGCAATTCGGGGATCGAGATTTCATAAGGCAAAGTTCACTCTACAATGAAATCCCCGATTTCGCGATATTCGAAATCCCGACGGAATCTGAACCGTCAGATCAACATCGACTCGACCCACGTCAACAGACCACGTCAGCTAAGCAACACGTGGCACAACCAGGTAGTGACAAGTGTCAGATAGATTCAACACTTCAGACACATACAAGTAATGAATTAGAGTGAAATGTGGCAGTGTTTAATACGTGTCGAATCATGTGTGATGACAACGCAGAGGACAGGTGTTCGGAGTTTCGGGGATCGGGATTTGATATGTCAAAAACACAATGCATCAAGAACTCTGAAATCGCGAAATGCGATTTCGAAAAGTGATCACAGCCGTTGGATAAGGATGAATCTGATCCATAGATCATATCCCTGTTCGGAGTTTCGGGGATCGGGTTTTGGTATTGACAAAAACTCTGAACATCAAACATCGCGAAATCGCGATACGCGATTTCCCGATAAGGCATATAGCTTGTGGGCCACCCATGAGTCAGTGGAGGACAGGTGTAAAGAGTATAGAGGAGGTCGGGAATCGGCATATCGCAACTTCAGGGGACGTATGCACATTATCCTTGTAAACCCCAAAACCCCGACGAGTGGTATGGTGGCGGTCACTTGATAGATGGTCATATGGGCCTATAGCCAGAAGGGGCTAAGGTTCGAGAAAAGAGCACATCGGGGATCGGAGAATCGGGGGTTCCGAGTACAAGCGCATATCGACAACGAGGATGCCGAATTCGCGATGAGTGAAATCCCGATGGGATCTGAACCGTTGGATCAAACCTTGATCGGAGGGTTGTTGTTCTTCTTTATTCATTAACGCTTCAGTTATGAATCAGTTAAGAGAAATGGACTGATAATGACAAATGAGTTAGCGATTCAGTTGCCAAGACAGATGTCCCCGAATTAACGATTAGAAGGGGAAGTGGAATCGTCAAGGTGGCTTGTATAAAAGAAATTGAGTGAGACTGAATCGGGTAATCGTTCTGAATGAAAAATGTGTAAAAAGTAAGAAAAAGAAGATGAGCAGAGGAATAGTAAGAAGTGAAGGAACTGTGCAGAACGAGAACATAAGAAGAGCAACATGATGGACAGAATAGAAGCAGAGCATAATGACAGAAGACATGATACAGAGCAGACCTGTTGAATAAGAAGAAGAGCAACATGATGGACATAACATAAGCAGAGCATAATGACAGAAGACATGATACAGAGCAGACCTGTTGAATAAGAGAAGAGTAGCAGAACAATGAACAAAAGACCAAAATTAAAGAACAAAGAAAGACTGGTAAGAACTGCTTTATCTGTAAAGTTGAATGTGTATTTAATCAT